>OY282559.1:106958267-107228267 GCA_958295665.1 Tipula vernalis | reverse complement strand
ATTTTTATTTATTTATTTTTTTTTGCTCAAAATAAAGCTTAACTAATTAGCTTTTACATACTCAAATATGGCACTAGCGTTATTTTTTGTTTTTAAACTACACTAATTTAAAGATTACTAGTTCTCCTCCAATACAATTTATAATTTAATTTCTCATCTCTTTGCTTCACATTGTAAACGAAATCCTTAATTTATTTAACCCTAAAACTACCTAACATGAAAGGTAATGTATTCCATTAGAATAAGAAAATTTAGAGGGTACTCCTAGGTTCCAGCCTATTATCAAATTATTAATGACTAATGAGTAATGTCCTATGACTAAGATCATACACCAAATTAATGGTGCAGACCAATAGTTTGGGTAAATAAAATAAATTTGATAAATAAACGCATTTACCTGGCTCAACGAGAGGATTAATGGACCATAAACGGTAAATGTTTATATTTAGACTATTTATTTCCTATTATTATACGAACCGTGAAGGCATTACCTCAGCCTATAAACATCTAAACATTTATTTTTAATTGCACTAATCTTGCCAAATAAAAGTTTCTGTCTAATGACATGAATATGATGTGAATATCTGACAAAATTGTTTCTGAATTTTTATTAAAATTTTAACTTAGAGGAATGTATTTTTGATAATGTCATCATATTATCGTTGCTGTAAACTATTTGTTAGTACAAAGTGCAATAATAAGTTGAGAGCTGTTAGTGAGTACGCTAGAGAAAGGGTTGTGTATTTGAATCCAGCTCGAGAATTAAACACTAAATTATACATTTGTAATACGTGTTACATAAACCTAGGAAAAATAAAATTGGATTCAACAAACACTGCAGATAAAAACGAAGAAACGATCGAATATTCGATTGCTGGAAGCAGCTCAGCAGATTTTAATTTAGTAGATTCAGAATTAAGGAAAGTAGAACGGCTTGAGTTAATTAAAAGTATCATGTTAATTAAAAGTATCATATGATGGGGCAGTTCTCATCAATAAAAAGAAAATTATGTGAGAAGGCCAGATATCTTACAAACGAAAATCAAGTGAAATTTCGACAGCGATTTATAAGCAGTTAAACTGCGATGAGAAACCAACGTGCTCCGGAAAGGAAAAAAAAAAGATTTCGTATTATGAATAATTTCAAATACCAGTTCGATGAAGGAGATTATGAAGACAAGAAGAAATTATTAATATTACTACCAAAGCAGATGAAACATCACGAAATTTAAGATTATTTTAAAGAAGGTGCTACCCGTTATTTAATTGATCACTGCAAGGATCTTCAAAGACATAATTGTAAAATAAGATATCAGATACTGCACGAATCTTAGTATAATCTTTTTTTGAGGAGGATGAAATAAGTGGAATGATGCCGGGGAGGCAGGATGTTCTTCAGAATACTCAGAAGTGGGTATTACTATGTTCTCTAAATGAGGCCTACATCGAGTTTACATCTCGTCACCGTGGAGTTAAAATAGGATTTACAAAATTCACACAACTAGGTCCAAACGACTGTATAAAATTGGGTTCTAGCAGTCAACATAATGTTTGTATTTGTCTTATGCACCAAAACATGAAGATGAAAGCAGTTCACCCCCGAGACAATAGATAATTCCCGTTTAAAGGTTACAAAGATTTAATTTCATTCGTTATGTGTGGTGATGAACAAATACAAGAATGTTACATTACAAAGTATAAAGTGAGCTCTGAAAATTTGGAAGAATTTGAAGAATTGTTGCGTAAATACTTCAATAACAGTGATGTGTCAAAAGTTAAGTATAAACAATGGTTTACCTTTCAAAGATGCAGGTTGGTTACATTAGAAGACCAAATGACAAAGTTTATAGAAAAATTGATTCATTATTTAACCAAGTTAATACCTCATCATTTTATATCGAAAGAGCAATCAAAATTTCTTAAACAAAAAAAAAGAATCTTTACAAGAAGGGGATCTGCTTGTACATTATGATTTCGCGGAAAATTATGCTTTTATCGTACAAGATTCAGTGCAGGTTATCATTGGAATAATGCACAAGCGACCATTCATCCGTTCGTTATTTATTACAAGGATCCTGAGAGCAGTTCAGTGAAACATGCTATATACTTTCATTATTATTTCTAATTGTATGGAACACGATAGCATCGCAACAAAAGTAATAACATCGAACATCAAAAAGATTTTCTATATGTCTGATGGAGCTATAACACAATATAAAAATAAAAATAATTTAATTAATCTAAGCCATCATGAAGAAGATTTTAGCATCGCAGCTGGGAAGCATTTTCATGCTACCAGTCACGGCAAAGGGGCTTGTGATGGTGTTGGTGGAACATTTAAAAGAGGTACCTATCGCTACAGTTTAACAAAGGGATCAATTCAAACTCCACAGCAGCTTTACGAATGGAGTAGATCATGGAAATCAACAATGCATTTTGAATAAGCAACGAAAGCAGAGTATGATGAAGTCAAATTACACTTGAAAAGTCGTTATCAAAGTGCAATTACTCTAAAGGGAACTCACGATTGTCATTGTTTTATACCTAAGGCAAAAAATAAATTTGTAACTAAATCATTTTCAAATTTACAAATCGTTAGTGAACATTATATTTCAAATTAAATTTATAAATTGAACCATAAATTTTTATTGTTTTAATCCCTATTGTACCGTCTAACCCTTTCGCCAATTTTTCTTTGTGTTTGTTCGACATGGTCGCAAATTGCGAAGAAGTGAAATCAAAAACTTTCTTGAAACGAGATTCATTCATATTTTACTTACGTTGGCTATTTATAAAGAATGCCTTACGTTTGAATTAGTGTAGTTTAAAAACAAAAAATAACGCTAGTGTCATATTTGATTATGTAAAAGCTAATTATAACTAATTTTGAGCAAAAAAAATAAAAAAATAAAAAAAAATAATGGTATATTTAGTTTAATATCTCATTTAATATTTTACCGTTATATATCGGATCAAAAAAACTTAATTTTGATTATAATTTTATAAGAATTTATAATTTCGATATTCACTCTAATTAACGCAAAAAAAAAATATTAAAATCGATTAATTTTTTAATTCATAAATTTGTCTTTGAAATTTACTCCAAATGGCGTTTTTCACTATTTTTGCAAAACTTTGGGGCCATCCTGTGCGCAATACACACCCTATATCAAAAAAATAAAAAATATGTGTTTTTTATTTTTTTAACTACTACACTTACACCAAAAATTAAACAAATCAAAAATCATGAAGTTCAAATTTCCAAAATTTTTGCTGTTTGAAAATGAAATTACTCATATGTATACATATATATGTATATAAATATATATATATATATATATATATATATATATATATATATATATATATATATATATATACTATATATATATATATATATATATATATATATATATATATATATATATTTATTTATATATACATACATATATATATATATATATATATATATATATATATATATATATATATATTATATATATATATATATATATATATATATATATATATATATATATATATATATATATTAGGGTGTCCCTTATTTTGCCAATTATTTTGTTTTTTTGATTATTGTAACACACACCCTCCACTTTTTTTCCTTTTAGTATGTAATGTATCTATGCAAAATCTTAGCCGAATCGGAAAACATTTATCCGTGCCTCAGGGGCCCTTAAGTGTACAAACAGAAATCATCTAGTTAAAATTTAAAAAATAAAAGATTATTTAATTTTTGTGTATTACTACTATTTTTATTTAACTGGAATAACATAATAAAAATAATGTTAGACATTTAAACAATATTTTAAAATGTCTTTTTCAAAATTTCCTTATTGCACTTCGGAAATAAGCGACGATGTTCTTGAACACAACGTAAAATAAATTCCTTTTGTGCTTCATCTTTCGTTAGACGCCCATGGTAATCTTCTACCAATCTAACAGATCTTTCTGCTGTATCATTAACAACATTCAACGATTTTGTGATTTCCCTGCCACGAATATAGTGGGTATTCAAATTCCAATCAGCAGGATCTTCTTCAAGAAACTGAACGTTTATATCAAACCTTTCGGATAAATTGTTACTATTTTCAGATATAAACGAATCAATAGTTCTCCTACGGCGTGTAAATTAAATAGATATTAGATATATTTAAAAGATACAGATTAATTATCAAAAATGTACCCATAAAATGCTCGTTAATATCTTTTGCGCTTAACGTTAGATGTTTAAGTCCAGTAGAAGTACTACAGGTTTTCAAAGCATCTTTCATTTTTTGTTTAACCTCAATCGACACATTGTCATCAAAGAAGGATAAAGCAGCAGTTTCTTCGGTAAGGTACCACAGATGGTTACAAAACTTATTAATAGTTGCTGATGACATGGTTGCATCTATATTTTCGAACCTATGATACAAATAATTGATGATTATTCATTAAATACTGAATTTTTTAAGCTCCAAATATGAACCTACCTTTTCAAATCTTTTAGAAAGTTTAAATCCTGATTCGGTGCTTTGATAGGGCATGCACAATTGAACCAAACTTTGGTGTATATAATTACAATAAAAATACAAATATCACGAAACGAATTTAGTTGTTTGACCGAAACTGTCTACTGATGTCTAAACAAAAATATCTTTAGACTATAGATTGCTCGACTCATCCAGCGGGCCTGATGCATGGCACCAGGAGGTCGAATTTTAAATTGATTTTTAGCATTCCCACCCAAAAATATAATGACTAATTGAAGAAATTCACGATAATCATCTCGATAAGGAAATTGCAATCGCTCTTGTGCAAATCGTATAATCTCATCTTTTTTATCATTAAGGACTTGTAAACATTTTTCATCTGTTAATGCATTTAAATATTTGGTAGGATCAATATCTTTCCAATTCTTTTGAAAATATTTAAATACTGGAATATCCGGGCTTGTAGTGACTTGTGGAAGTTTGACCTCAAAAGCACATCGCAAAACTAGCTCATAAATATAATGGCGACAAGGAAAGTATGCTAGACTGCGTCCTAATCTTTGTTCCAATAAAACACAGGCTCCTTTGAGACGCCCAGTATTTGATGCTGTAGTATCACAACAAAGTCCCTGAACTCGTTCACACAGTCCCCAATTATCTAGAGCTCCAAAAACAGCATCAGCTTGATCCTTTCCGGTTGAGCCTTGAAGCTTTTTAATGCTTATCAATTGTTCAATATTCTCGCTTGTAACAGTAACAGGTAAATATTCAGTTGAGTTATCCCGAACATTTAAAGCTGGTAACAATTTTCCGTCCCAGTGGACGATAACATAATTAGGCATAGATTCTTTAAATTGATTTTGAATCAATGCTGCACGTTCAACCCTCAACTTTTTCCGACAGCGATGAATTGACGAACGATTTATTATCAATTCATCAATATTATGTGATAAAGCTTCTGCAGTTGCTTCCAGAACATACATGGAATCTCGCACACTTAACTTACACATATCTAGTACTGCAACTAACTTTGGAGTAATGAATTTTTGTTTTCCACGTGTCTTTTTGGCGGGGGGTGGTAATAGATATTCTTCTTCGGAAGTTATATCACAATCACTTTCTTCCTCTCCTTCTTCATATTTATCAGGTGAAGTTGATGTTGATGGCACTTGTTCGACGCGTGATTTTACTTTTCTCTCTTCTTCTTTTCTTAGACGTTGTTCTTTTCGTTTTTCTTTCTCCATTAATTTTTTGTTTATACCACCGGCACCGAGATAACCAGGTCGACCCGTCTGCCGTTGGCTTATTAAAAATGCTTTATCTTCTTCGATTCTGATTTTTTGTAATGCATCTGCGTGAGCAATATCGAATAGCATGTCTAGTTTTGTTTGAAACTCCTGTTCTTTTTTACGATTACCTTTAGTTTCTCTTAAACAGTTTTTTTGAATCGATCGCCATTCGCTATAAACTTTAGTTAATTTAACTACACAGTGTGGAATAGCTCTGATTGGTATTCTGCCTTTTTCCCAGTAAATACCGCACTCACGTACAGCTAAGTTAGCACTTTCACTAATTGTTAATTTAACAATTCGAACATTGTAAAACAAAACAGAAAGCACTTGTCTTATTGAAGGTAATTTCGAACCTACTATTTGTTGACTAATATGTCCAATTAAATAGATCTCACTCTCACTACGAAGATATCTTGTTGACATAGTGAAAATACACAAAATTCGTATTTTAATATAATTATTACTTACGTTATGACTGATGAATATTATGTGCACAGAATGAAATTTGTGATTCCCAAATTTATATTATCTCAAGGGTTACTGAGCAAACAATGTGCGGGATTTGGCCACAAAAACCAAAACATCAAAATCGGTGGTGGAACGAGCTAAAACCAGAAATAATCTACGAATAGTCGAACTTATAAGAAGCCAAAAATTCCAAAAATAAGTGTTGAACATTTTAATAGAGGGATAGATCGAGCAAAGAATCTCAATAAATGGTTGAACGAACGGAAAGATTATTGTATCGTATTGGACGACGAGACTTACGTCAAAATGAATTTCTCGACACTTCCAGGTCCCCAATATTACATCAGAAAGAAATATGAAGAACTGGACGAATCAATTTCTACCATACCTGTTAAAAAATTTGGCAAAAAGCGTATGGATATGCCAAAGTCACTGAAAATACCACCCAGAAGCTAATGGCTTCCATTCGGGAAAAAGTGAATTTTCGCCGTAAAATAAACAAAAAGTCCGACTGACTATTTTTATAATGGTTTATATTGCCGTTTATTTTTAATTCTTCATTTACAAATCACAAATTTCATTCGGTACACATAATATTACGACAAATCTATAAAAAATATAACTTTCGACTGCTAATCCAAAAATTGCGAAAATTGAGGAACAAAATAAATGATCTTTTTTAACGGAAATGCAAACAAAGAAAAAATACGTTCTGACTCTCTGAGGCACGGCTTAACGGCTTTTTTTTTCGATTTTGCCTTTTTGCCTTTTGACATTTATTTTTAATTAGTAAAAGGAAACAAAATAAGGGGTGTGCGTTTTTGAATTACAAACTTCGGAAATAAGGGACACCCTAATATATATATATATATATATATATATATATATATATATATATATATATATATATATATATATATATATATATATATATATATATATATATATATATATATATATACATATATATATATATATATATATATACACAAATATATATATATATATATATATATATATATATATATATATATATATATATATATATATATATATACTAGCAGCCTGCGGCAGCTACGCGTGCCGAATCTATAGTGACTAAGCACCGCTTGCTTTAGGTTTTGCTTGTTTTAGTGACAAAGACTCGATATTCAATGGTGAACATAAAATTAAAATTTATTTCATTTACATAATATAATTTTTTATTTAAAGCACTTCTGAATAAGTTATATTTTTGGTTTTATTGCAGTCGGGTATTAGACTTAATTGGTTATCGGAATTTCCAATTTTTGACAGACCCACATATAATTGACCATGTGAAAAACATTCTAATCGCAAGTCTACCCCTATATACTTAAAGGTTTGACCCTGTGATTTGTTGATTGTGATTGCGAAAGAAAGTTTAATTGGAAACTGAAGCCTTTTAAACTGAAAAGGCAAATTTGTAGGGATCATGGGAACGCGAGGTATATATGCTAGTTCTCCAGCTGCTGGTCCTGTGAGAATGATGGCTTGAAGTATGTTATTTCGCATTGCTTTGATCTGCAATCTGGTGCCATTACACACGTTGGGCGGATTCAGGTTGCGCATCAATATAATTGGAGTTCCAACTTTCAATTTAAGATTATATGGTGGAAAGCACTACATCTTCCGTTGAATTTGTCTAAAATGATATGGTTTATTTCCTCTGCAGATGAGTTACGTGGCGAAACGATTGCTCTTTCGCATAGCCATTGATATGGTTTCTGCAAAATATTTTCTATTTCTGGATAAACTACCGAAATCAACTCTGTTACGGTGGTAACTACGGTTCCTATTTGGTGATCAACTGTGGTGATAGAATTTACATTTTGAAATTTTCCATCTCCGATTAGAAGTACTTGCCGGGAGAATTCGGCACTACCTCCGCCAAGTTGCGCTCTCATGTTTGTTCTCAAACTCAATTTCTCTAGGAAATTCCAGATAGACAATGATTTAAAATATGCTTTTACAATATCTGCCCGAGTTCCTTTTGGTATAACTGGTAGAATCTGGAGGAAATCCCCAGCAAAAACAAACGTCACGCCGCCCATTAGTTTCCTGTTTGATTTAATATCTTTTAGGGTTCGGTCAATGGCTTCAATGTGTGCTCGGTGACTCATCGTACACTCATCCCACACTATAAACTTAGTTTCTTGTAATATTTTTCCGAGAGGACCATTTTTTCTGATATAGCAGACAGATTCCTGTTGAAGAGAAACGTTTAGAGACAGTTTAAATGTGGAATGTGCTGTTCTACCACCGCTGATTAATGTGGCGGCAATACCTGACGATGCAACAGCTAGGGCCATACTACATACAGATCTAACTTTAGCCAGTAAAATATTAATAAGAAATGTCTTTCCCGTTCCACCATAGGAGCATCCACGAAAAACATTTTGACGTATATACGATATGGCGTCCTGCGTCTTTTCTTGCATCTGACCTATGTTGGATGCATTCTCGTTAGCATCCTGATTCATTGCATCTCGCAAATGTATGTAATCGTCAGAACGTAGTTTTTTTTGGTTTCGACGTATAAAATTTAATCTCTCGGAGATCATTTTCGCCATCATGTCGACACAATACTGGTTAAACAAATTTTTGAACAAATGTATTTGATTAATATTATTTGCTCTAACCATGAGTATGTACAAATAATATCAGAGCCCTCTAGAATATAGAGCCATAATCATAATGATGTATTTTTTAGAAGCTTTTTTAGTGGTATAACTTTTCATTGATTTCCATAGGGATCCATAGTAGAAATGGTGTTTTTTAGCTTCAAGTTTTTCAATGATAGATGGGAAATCACTTTTTTACCTAAGACAAATTATTAAATGAAAACGTTATAAATTCTTAATTATGATTTATGAAATTATTTCATAAATGTTTGAATTTCAACATATATGAATATCGTTTAAGTAAATCATTTTCATTTTCTTGTAATAATTGATTTATTTAAACCAAAATATTAAATAAAATTCATAACAACAGCATTCTTGTCAAATTGAAATAAAAGCTTACTACGATTCGTTTGGTCGTTATTATTATTATTATTATTGGGGGGGGCCATGCGGGCGATCAGCCACTTCGCACTGCGACCTAAAAGATCTATTGTGCTGGCCCCTGCTTAATTATCCGTCCAGTCAATATTCAGGTTCTTAATGAACCTGACAATATTGCCTCCCGGTACGTGATACATACTATCTGGGCTTATTGCTCTCCCTCCTAGATGTTTACTACAGCATGTAGTTCCGCTAGAAAGACGGTAGCATTGGAGCTCAAGGACCTCGAGAGGGTTGTCCCACTCCCGTATATTCCTACTCCTGCCCCGTATTCCGTTTGATTTTACTCTTACGAGTTGCTGGGAATTGCAAATCACCTGTAGGTCACCCAGCTATACTACAGGAAGGCTAAATAAAACTGGAGGGTGCCTGGTATCCAGAGTCCGCATATTTTGGGCTGATTAACCTATCAGCCATTCATCTTTCGGCATATGCTGTTCCACCTTAGATTAGGGTTTTTTGTCAAGGTTTTCTCCTTTAGCGCCGTACTTTAGCCTGTGCCAAATGGCCTAAAATGTGCCAAGTGGCCTTAGTTACCAGTGGTTGCCACGAGGAGGCAGTACGTACACTTGCGAATTGTGAACAGGTTACCCCTTACACAATTGTACCCATCACGTAGCTGCCTAATGACAAGACCAGAACAGCCCACGTGATGCGCACCCTACTGGAAGGTTACGGAGCTGGTAGATTAATCTACTCAACTTTGATCCCCCCCCTCCAATAGACGCCAAACCACCCACCCCTTGGTCGTTAAGTCAATATACATTACATAGATGGCAGTGATGGCTGTAAAAATTTGGAAAAATCGTACCAAAAATTACCACCTGGGGAAATTTCAAGTTCAAAAATTGTAGGAAAAGCAAACAAATTCACAAAATATAGGAACGTGTGATAATTTTGCGATTAAATAATTTTTTTTTTGTATTTTTCTGTAACCATTTTAGACATCTTACGTACACTAGTAAAACTAAAGATAAATTTAGCAAGATTTTGAAGCTCAGATTTTTTGATTATAGCTCTATAAAATACAGGGTGCTCTGCTATTCGACATAAATCTTAAAGCCTCTCAAGTTTTTCAGTTATGGTTTCATTAATGAAAATATAAAAAAAAAAATTGCTAAATCCTGGAACAATAATCCTATTTTACCATTTTAATTGTTGGTTTTCCCTTGAATTATAAAAGCTTGAAAATAATTGCAAATGAGCGAGACAAAGTACATAGCATCTGTTTTAACCGTATCTCTCTAAATACGATCTGCTTGCTACTAGGGCTTGTAAACCGGTTAAACCCGAAACCGGTTACCCGGGTTTTTGTTCATTTTTACTAAACCTGTAAAAACCGGGTTTTCCGAGAAAACCGGGTTTTTCTGTAAACACTGAAAGTCTATTTTTTTGTTTCTTCTAGTAAACAAATTTATTTGTATACAGTTTTTCGTGAAGAATTTACTATCAAAATTGCCTTACATATAATAATTTTTTGTGTATTACACATTAACAGGGGCCTAACTATGCGATTCGATGACAATTCTCGACGGCTATCGATTTGTATTGTACAGGAATAAAAAGGAAAACAATAACTATTGTTTTCCTTTCTGTTCCTACACCTTCCTACACAAAACGATAACCGTCGAAAACAGTCTCGAATCGCACAGTTAGGCCCCTGTTAAAAAATAAAAAGAAGAGAAGAAAGGGTATAATTAACGCGAGTTGAGAGAATCCTTTTTTTTGTTTTTTAGTTCAGTGTTGAGTTGGCTATAAAGAGAACTAAATTTCGTGTTAAAATATATTGTTCGTTAAACATAAAATTTTTGTTTAAATTCATTCTCAGTTACATATTATTTAATTTTAAGTAACAATTACTTTGAGAATACCTTTACAGTTATTTATAGATAAAGAATTACACAATATAATTATATATGTAAGTATGTACATATATTGAAAATTATGTAAATATTTTTATTGATTTTCATGCGTACAACAACTAATTCGCATAACATTTAACTTTTAGCCTTTTAATTTAGCCTCAAAATGACCAGCAAAAAATCTGGAGTTTGGAAAATATTCCTAAAAGAAAGAGAAAATACGGCAAAATGCACAATGTGTAATTTAGTTCTGAAATGTGCAGGCGGGAACACCTCAAGTTTAGCCAATCATCTTCGAGCAAAGCATAATATCGATGTTAAGAAAAATGAAGAACCTCTAGAGAAAAGAGCAAAATTAACTTTAGATACGTAATCAAAAGGGAATCTATGGGAGAATTATTGGCCAAATGCGCGGCGTATGACGGGTTTTCGATCCATGCTATGGCACATTCAAGTGCTATAAGAGAATTTATTGCAAAACGTGGCTTTGAAATGCCTAGGAGTAAGAAAACAATACAAAAATTACTCGTTGATTTTGCTAATGAAAAAAAATCGGAATTTAAAGATAAGTTTTTAAGAATGAGTCAATCTGGAACGCGTTTTTTGATAACAATAGATGAATGGACTAGTTGTAATGGCAAAAGATATTTAAATGTAACATTACATTCTCATGGGGATAACTATAAATTAGGTTTTATTGCCATCCAGGGTTCATGTGATGCGTACCAGGTTCAATCATTACTTGAACAAAAATTGGAAGAGTACGGTATAAAAAGTCACCATATTTTGGCATCAACACAAGATGGAGCCAGCGTTATGAGGAAATACGCTCAATTGAACAAAATGGAAAATTAATTTTGCATGAACCATACAATTCATTTGGCAGTTGTATTCACTTTTTATAACAAAAATACTATATTGGATGAAATTTCAGATTCTGAGAATAGTGATGAAGAAGTGGAAAATCGGAAGAATTCTTTTACTGGCGATCATAATTTAAATATAGATAATGGGATTGATAATATGAGGTACAATTTAGAAGATGTAAATATTAACGAAATACTTCAGAAATTTCGAGAGACTGTGAGATTTTTCAGAAAATCTCCAGTGAGGAACGACCTGTTGCAGCGATATGTTGAAAAAAAAGCTGGTAAAAAACTTAAACTTCTATTGGACTGTAAAACAAGATGGAACTCCCTTGTTCCTATGATGGAGAGGTTAGTACAACTTAAAGATTACATAAAAAGCGCATTGGATGAAATCGGACGTAAGGATTTATATAATGAAAACAACTTCAATGTTTTGGTAAATTTAATAGAAATATTAAAGCCGACAGAATTGGCAGTAAAAGAACTGAGTAAAAACTCTTCAACCTTACTCTCTGCGGAAGGAGTACTTACATTTTTGTTTAATCAAATGAAACAAAACACTACTGCTTTAGGTAAAAAATTTTATAATGCTTTGAAAATAAGAATTGCCGAAAGACGAAATAAAACTTTAATAACACTTTATAAATTTTTACAAAGTGGAACTTTTCCACAAACGAATGTATTGGAACTTTCATATTCGACTAAAGCGGCGACTTTGAGCTTGGCAACGACGTTGGCTTTGAGATTATTTGGTGATTCACCAATTGATGAATTGGCTATTGAAGGGAGTATTGATGAAGGTGAAGTTGAACCAATACCATCCGGATCGGCTACTTTAGCAGAACAATTACAACTATCAATTTCTGCAGTCTTGCATGGTTCTAACGAATGTGCCAACAATAGTAATTTTGAGACGGCCTTCCAAAATGAGTTGAAAATGTTTGGTGTTACTAAGGAAAAATCTATAAAAGTCACCCACTTATTCAACGCTCTGGCATCAATACAACCCACTTCAACAGACAGTGAGAGAGTCTTTTCGATCGCAGGTAATTTTTGTACCAGATTGCGTTCATCTATGAAATTTGAACTGTTGGACGCATTAATTTTTCTTAAATATTATTTTATTAAAAAGGAAGAATTATAAGTTAAGGTTTTCTGCTATATTTTTTACAATGAATTCTAACATGTTATTTTTAAGTTTTTTTTTCTGAAATAAAAAATAATAATTCTAAATACCAGAGTTTTCTTGTATATTTTTGTTTATTTTCCTTGGTCTACAGCAAAATTATATTTAAAAGGAAGGTTGAATTGTATATTTAAAGTCGTACTCAAGGTGTTTTTTAAATAACTTAAAAACCGATAAAACCCCGGTTACCCGGTTTTTTATTTTATAAAAAACCGAAACCCGGTTTTTAAAATTTTCCGGTTTTTTACATGCCCTACTTGCTACCTTATTTAGTTATTTATTATTTAGTTTAGACCGAACATTAAAGTAATTTAATTAAATTTATTAAATTACCTTTAGTTTCTTGGTACCTATCGAGCTATTTGGATGATTTGGATGATTGTGCTTAATTTAAAACCAAAGTTCCGTACCATAAAAATAAACATCGAACTGTTTTAGTACAAATTATAAATTTGTTCCAATAAGAATCCAATTTTTTTTTCCAATAGAAAAAATGAATTACAACAAAAATAATGTGAAGTAAACAATTAGTTTATAAAATACTTTTCTGAGAATATACGTCTATAGGTTGCGAATTTGTTCAGGTATTTCGTGTAATATCGAAAACTGAGTTCAAATCTGTCGCAAAAATGGCCTTTCACCAATTTCATGCAAAACAACAATTTGAAGTTTAAAATTCGATGCACATTTATTTCTCTTGGTTATGGGACACGTCGATTGATGACAACGTTAAAATGCTTATGTCAAGAGGACTATGTAGTCTTAAAGCATTTAAAACGTTTTAAACATTTGAAAAGATTCACGTTATGGGTTAAAGGCTTTTATGATCACGTTATGGGTTAAAGGCTATATGTTATTAAAGCATAGGTTAATGTTGCTATTGGTATCCGTGGCAAATATCCCGGCACCTTATGCAAAATGCCCTGGAACTTCTTTCATTATGGGCCAATGGCTGTGGGTTGAATGTGAACCCACACAAAACCGAATTGGTTCTCTTCTCTACGTAATATAAACTTCCTCATATCGATCCTCCCACTTTAAATGGGTTCAGCTTGACTTTTTCAGATGAAGCGATGTTTCTGGGTCTCGTTTTTGGATAGCAAATTAAATTGTAAACCTAATATTCTGGAAAGGGTAAAGAAAACTACGGTAATGATATACTCTTGCAAAAAATGCCATTGGGAAAGGATGGGGAGTGGAGCCTCGCATTCTACATTGGCTTTATGCCGCAGTAGTCAGTCCCACACTTTCGAGGGGTAACAGTCTGGTGGCCTGCTCTGGACAAAACTGTCAACCAAAAGCTGTTGACAAACGTGCAGAGAACAATCTCTCTATGGATCAGTGGTACACTGAGAAGCATATCCTCTCAGGCACTGAAGACTCTGCTATTTTTGACTCCTTTAGATATTTAGATACCTTGACGGAACAGTTGGCAGATAGTACTGCCATACGACTGAAATGCGCCTCAATGTGAACATGCAACAATACAGGGCGAGGACTGGATGATGGGTGCAGTTTTGGAACCAAGAGTTAAAAACATTTCATTGATGGTTCAAAACGGGACAGGAAAGTTGGGGCTGGGGTGTTCTGCTAGGAACTTTTGTCAAATCTCTCCTTCCGTCTCCCCGACTACTGTAGCATATTTCAAGATGAAGTAACTGGCATAAAGAATGTAGTAGACTGGTTGAGGGCTGCCATTAAAGCGCTTTAATCACACCTCCACACGTCGAAAATAGTCTTAACGAGAAAGCAGATTAGTTCAACACTCATATTATATGGGTGCCAGGACATTTCATAAGTACAGGATATATATATATATATCCGATGAACTAGCTCGACGTAGTATAACGGACCACTTTTCAGAAAGCAGGAAGGGTATTGAAATGCCTCTATAGCGGTATGCAAACTGCTGCTTCAGGAAGGAGCTAGTAAGTTGACGAACGACAAATGGTCAAGTAGCACCTCATGCGTAATAACAGGTCTAGTCAAATCTGGACTTGGCGAAATCCAAACAGCTGATCTCACTTCAGCGGAGTTAGACCAGTGTGATTGTTGGAGTGATTACGGGGCACTGTCTCATAGGGAGGCATGCGAGTAGACTTGGTTTCTTCACACATGACTACTGTCGTAGTTGCAAGGATGAAAAGGAGAAGGAGACAGTACTTCATATTCTTTGAGCCTGCCCTCGTCTGGCATGAAACATACTAAAGTTTCTTGGGGCACCCCTCTTCAGTTACCTGACAGACCTCAGTAGGACGAACGTCAGGAGTACCCAGCGCTTCGGAAACAGCTCAAAATTAGTATGGCTACGGATTATTTTTTTGTCTATGCCTGGTCCTAGTGGACCGCCACCTAAACCAAACCTAACCTAAAATGAAACTTAATTTTATTTAATTAAATTTTTTTTTTTGCTTGGCGTCCCATTTCGACTTTGTTACACTGTACCTCGCCAACACTTTTCTAGAAAATGTTTTAATTTTTGAAAAAAAATTTTATGCTAATATTTTTCAACAATACACTATATATTTCCAAAAAAATTTTTAGAAATTACCTCAATTTTTGAAAAATTCAACCCAGCTACCAAAAAATGTGGCTTTTACAAAATTTCAATTGAAAATAATCCAGCTAAGTAATGAAAAATAAAATTTAAATATTATTTTTCCAGCAGAAGAAAATTAAATTGGCTCCCCACAGCAATTTCATTATTTTTAAACTCTTTGTTCTTAATGTTATTCGTGTGTATAGGCACTTCAAAAAACATTAATTGAAGAGTTTTTTTTTTACGAATCTTTCATTGCAGAAAAACTGAAAACGTTCTTATATTTTGTTTATGTATTTCCGTGTCTTAAATTATCTCCAGATGGTAAATGTTTATTATTCATTACAAGTTTTCGGAATAATTTATAATAACATTTACAAATTTAAATTCAAATGTAAAAATTGAAAAACTTTTTATTTTTACCCATAAAATTTTAATTACACAACATGCAAATAATAGACTTCAAGAATTTTTAAGAATTCTTTATATTGAAACCATGTACTCTCTGTGAAAGGGAGATACAACTCATATTTCATTTTAAAATTTTTTAATTGTTTTCAGTCAGCTCTTCTACTTTAATATTTTTATTGCTAGCACGAAATGGAAATAATTTCATTTTCTTGTACGTACTAATTTTATATAAAACATAGCAACAAATAGACCAACTACCTTCTTTACGGTGATATAATAATACAAAAAAAAAAAAAAAAAAAAAATCAATCGAATGTTCTCTTAACACCCCAAAAAAAGGTATACGATTTTGTTTCATTCTTAGAAAAGGTATTTAATTCAACAAACTTATTTATATTCATTAGGACATAAACACATTTTCTCCGATCCACCTCCTTGATTTGCAATATTAGGAACAGGAGTACATCGGATAAAGTTTCATTCGGTTGTTAATCGCAGGTAGTTTTATTTCTAAGATATTTGTACAAAGTTTACCTGTTTAATAAATAATAAAAGAAAATAAGAAGAAATAATAAACTCAAAATGAATCCCCAAAGTTGAGATTTTGATCAAAATGTTTAATAATGTAGATGTAACTTGTTTTTCTTGTTTTTTATTACGACAATTCCGTATTCCCGTAACGAATGTAAATGTAAATCGTCACTACTTGACACTACTATTGTCTTAGCCGTAAAAGTTCCAAGTGATAACTTATTGAAATTATCAATGCTGTAAACAAAAATATTTCAAATTTTTTTAAATTCCCAGATAGATAACATTTATTTCAATTTAATGGGACACGCTTTTATTGATTGTTTGCATGCATGGGTATTTCTGAAAATCGGAATCGGTGTTGCTGAACCAGCAACAACCTAAAATCAATTCTAAGATAATTTGCTAAGAAATAATTTTATTTCAGTTTAACAACCATCTTTAGAGTACTGCAGGTGATCTTTTTTCAAAACCAAAATTTATTTCACAAAATCGCCCAATTTATGGATAACCAATCGCCTAGCCTCGTTCCCGGACAGCTTAACAATTCGTTGTTTCCCCATACGTCGTGGTTGAAACAGATTCACTCTGAAGCACCTAAGAATGGTGTAAAACGATGATACCTTTCAACACATTTTAGCAGGCATACCTAGGTGGATAGGTTCAAAGAAAACGATCTAACCTTTACAGTTTTTTCAATTTCAAAACAACATACCTTATACAACAGTAGTGATGTATGGTTGAACCTGACGTTCATATAATTGAAACAACTGGGATTTTCTTCCATTCCCAATCAAGTCTTAAAAATAACAAATTTACAAATATCTTTTAGTTTTTTCAGCCTTTATCGACCACCGCTGGATGGTTCAAACCAACGTTTGCTGAGGAACAGCTTATGAAGCTCAACCAATATATTCACGATATGGATAAAAGAACTTTCGGTGTAACAAACGAACAATTTTCGAGAATTGCATTTAATCATGCAGAGTCTCTAAATATACCTCATCATTTTAACAAAGAAAAAAAGAAAGTCGTTAAAGACTTCATTCATAACTTTATAGCTAAATTTAAATTACCCTTTAGAAAAGCTGCGGCCAGGTTATCGGCTTTTACATAAAAATCCAAATGCTGAAGCTTTTTTGATTTGTAATTTAGGTACCAAAATTTACGACCCCCATCGGATATACAATTAGGAGGAAACGGGCTGCACCACAGTTTCCACAAAGACACCTTAGTGTTTAGTCCAACGGTACAACGCTTCAGGAGTTATAGAAGAATCAGGGAGAGTAGAGCCAGTTTTTAATACTGAAGTAATCGGCTTCTCTTTCTCGGCTTTCTCGTCGTTAAAGTTTTACTGGTTAGCTCGCATTTGACGCATACTATAGTTCAAGACCTTAACAGTTCTTTTAAGATAAATTCACAGTTAATTAATGAGATACTTGCATCGTTATTTTTATTCAAGAATTATGATAAAATAAAAGAAATCTGGCTCGATTTTGTAATTTTTTTAAAACCCAAAAATGTTACTAGATATGTAGGAGACTCAATGCAAGTCCTAACTTATACGATATTAAACTGTGTTATTGCTTATAAAATTCGAAGTTTCATGACTTAGTTTTGAAAAACTATTTTGATTATTTACCGCTGTCGATAGGAATACAATCGAGTGGTGCGTAAGATTCCAAAATTTTTACTGAAAAAATAAGCAATTCGTGGAATAAAGGACGCTTTCTGTAGAAATAGACCCTGATGAACCAACACTGTGTGCTTGGTATACAAAACAAAAAATTTATTTGGAAAGGAAAACATTTGTGGGATTCGACCCCTAAAACTGTTTTCATTTAAGAACTGTTTGATTTAAACTTGTTTTCATTTAAGACAAATCATGGAACTCGACAGCTTACCAGAGATAGAACGTAAAATATCAACAACGAGAATTTGAGTTAGAACTCCAAAACAAATATGCGTTTACTAAATGATGAAACAGCAAAAGGTCATAAAATAATTGTTAAGCGAAAAATCTTACCTCAGGAAAAAGCAGTAAACTCTTCTAGCTAAATATTGTCTCTCATACAGAATGGGACACACACCTGTGATTATTTAAATGACACAGTTCAAATACAGAATTTCTAAATTCTTTCTTCCTAAAATAAACAAGAATTTCAGGCATTTAGGGAATTTGAAAATTCTAGATTTTAAATAAACAAAAATTTTAAGAATTTCAAGAACTAATTTTTGTAATATTTAGAAAATATTTGTCTAGTTATTTAAATTTCACAATTTTTTAACTTAAATTAAAAATTAAAAAAAAAACTCTTGAAAGAAGGACACTGGAATGACTGCAACAAGATTTGTTTTAAGAGCAGAGAAGATTGGACACTGGCATATTTTAAAGAGTAGGATAGTAAGTAAATTTTCAGTAAAATGATGCTTCAAACTTTGCTAAATTTCATAAATTACTATTATTAAAAAAAAAACATTGTGTAATCCTTTCAATTAAGGCAATTCTTAAATATTTCGTATTTTCAAATTCCAAGTTTTGAAACTAATTACAAAATATCCTAATTCATCAGACACCAATATACCAAAATTTTTAAAATTTTTAAATATGGGACACAGAAAAAATACCACAATTGTTTAACCCTTTTCAGTTTATGAAATTTGTTTCAGATTTCTAAAATTCCCATATTCC
The DNA here is from genome assembly GCA_958295665.1 of Tipula vernalis. Taxonomy (NCBI): domain Eukaryota; kingdom Metazoa; phylum Arthropoda; class Insecta; order Diptera; family Tipulidae; genus Tipula; species Tipula vernalis. The sequence goes on along the minus strand of OY282559.1, from coordinate 107,208,838 downwards.
CTTAAATAAAATTTGTGGGTGCACAAAATGGATTTGGTTAATGAAAAGTAATAACGTAAATAAAAACTGAAACAAATAAGCTGATTTGTATATATTGGCACATACGAACGTACGGATGCGAATTTGGTTTGCGAACCCGTAGATAAGCTTTCATAATTTTTCAAATTATAATAATCCAAAAGTTTAAATTATACGAATGTGAAGTTTTCGACAAATAACAAACTATTAATATGTATTAGTGCGCAGATATATAGCAGGCCAAAAACTTGTTATTAGATAAAAGATCAATGAAAAATTCTAGGACATTTATTAATGCAAACATTAATTTGGAGATACAAAATTTTAAGAAATGTTAATTCGAGTTTTTTTAATTTCTTATTGGGTGCGAAATACTATATTCATGATCCTTTGATAAATTTCTGAATTTAGTGTTCCACTGTAATGAAGATTGCCTAGCTCACAGAAATGTCTCTGGGATGTAACTTTGCCAAAATGAGCATACCTAGTGTATCTACACATAGTAATAATTTAGTTAAAATATGACGAGAATAACTATTTGTTATTAGAGGCGAAATATTCATGATCCTTTGATAAATTTCTGAATTTAGTGTTTCACTCTAATGAAGAATGCCCAGCTCACAGAGATGTCTCTGGGATGAACCTTCGCCAAAATGAGCATACCTAGTGTATCTACATATAGTAATAATTTAGTTAAAATATGACGAGAATTACTATTTGTTATTAGATGCAAAATATGCATGATCCTTTGATAAATTTCTGAATTTTATGTTTCACTGTAATGAAGATTGCCTAGCTCACAGAGATGTCTCTGGGATGTAACTTTGCCAAAATGAGCATACCTAGTGTATCTACCAATAGTAATAATTTAGTTAAAATATGACGAGAATTACTATTTGTTATTAGATGCGAAATATTCATGATCCTTTGATAAATTTCTGAATTTAGTGTTCCACTGTAATAAAGATTGCCCAGCTCACAGAAATGTCTCTGGGATGTAACTTTGCCAAAATGAGCATACCTAGTGTATCTACATATAGTAATAATTTAGTTAAAATATGACGAGAATTACTATTTGTTATTAGAGGCGAAATATTCATGATCCTTTGATACATTTCTGAATTTTATGTTTCACTGTAATGAAGATTGCCTAGCTCACAGAGATGTCTCTGGGATGTAACTTTGCCAAAATGAGCATACCTAGTGTATCTACCAATAGTAATAATTTAGTTAAAATATGACGAGAATTACTATTTGTTATTAGAGGCGAAATATTCATGATCCTTTGATAAATTTCTGAATTTAGTGTTTCACTGTAATGAAGATTGCCCAGCTCACAGAGATGTCTCTGGGATGAACCTTCGCCAAAATGAGCATACCTAGTGTATCTACATATAGTAATAATTTAGTTAAAATATGACGAGAATTACTATTTGTTATTAGATGCAAAATATGCATGATCCTTTGATAAATTTCTGAATTTAGTGTTCCACTGTAATGAAGATTGCCCAGCTCACAGAGATGTCTCTGGGATGTAACTTTGCCAAAATGAGCATACCTAGTGTATCTACATATAGTAATAAATTAGTTGAAATATGACGAGAATTACTATTTGTTAGTAGATGCAAAATATTCATGATCCTTTGATAAATTTCTGAGTTTTGTGTTCCACTGTAATGAAGATTGCCCAGCTCACAGAAATGTCTCTGGGATGTAACTTTGCCAAAATGAGCATACCTAGTGTATCTACATATAGTAATAATTTAGTTAAAATATGACGAGAATTACTATTTGTTATTAGATGCGAAATATTCATGATCCTTTGATAAATTTCTGAGTTTTGTGTTTTACTGTAATGAAGATTGCCCAGCTCACAGAGATGTCTCTGGGATGTTACTTTGCCAAAATGAGCATACCTAGTGTATCTACCAATAGTAATAATTTAGTTAAAATATGACGAGAATTACTATTTGTTATTAGATGCGAAATATGCATGATCCTTTGATAAATTTCTGAATTTAGTGTTCCACTGTAATGAAGATTGGCTAGCTCACAGAGATGTCTCTGGGATGTTACTTTGCCAAAATGAGCATACCTAGTGTATCTACCAATAGTAATAATTTAGTTAAAATATGACGAGAATTACTATTTGTTATTAGATGCGAAATATTCATGATCCTTTGATAAATTTCTGAGTTTTGTATTCCACTGTAATGAAGATTGCCCAGCTCACAGAGATGTCTCTGGGATGTAACTTTGCCAAAATGAGCATACCTAGTGTATCTACATATAGTAATAATTTAGTTAAAATATGACGAGAATTACTATTTGTTATTAGATGCGAAATATGCATGATCCTTTGATAAATTTCTGAATTTACTGTTCCACTGTAATAAAGATTGCCCAGCTCACAGAGATGTCTCTGGGATGTTACTTTGCCAAAATGAGCATACCTAGTGTATCTACCAATAGTAATAATTTAGTTAAAATATGACGAGAATTACTATTTGTTATTAGATGCGAAATATTCATGATCCTTTGATAAATTTCTGAGTTTTGTGTTCCACTGTAATAAAGATTGCCCAGCTCACAGAGATGTCTCTGGGATGTAACTTTGCCAAAATGAGCATACCTAGTGTATCTACCAATAGTAATAATTTAGTTAAAATATGACGAGAATTACTATTTGTTATTAGATGCGAAATATTCATGATCCTTTGATAAATTTCTGAATTTAGTGTTCCACTGTAATATTTTAGTCATATTTTAACTTAATTATTACTATTGGTAGATACACTAGGTATGCTCATTTTGGCAAAGTTACATCTCAGAGACATCTCTGTGAACTAGGCAATCTTCATTACAGTGAAACACAAAATTCAGAAATGTATCAAAGGATCATGCATATTTCACATCTAATAACAAATAGTAATTCTCGTCATATTTTAACTAAATTATTACTATATGTAGATACACTAGGTATGCTCATTTTGGCAAAGTTACATCCCAGAGACATCTCTGTGAGCTAGGCAATCTTCATTACAGTGAAACACAAAATTCAGAAATGTATCAAAGGATCATGCATATTTCGCATCTAATAACAAATAGTAATTCTCGTCATATTTTAACTAAATTATTACTATATGTAGATACACTAGGTATGCTCATTTTGGCAAAGTTACATCCCAGAAACATCTCTGTGAGCTAGGCAATCTTCATTACAGTGAAACACAAAATTCAGAAATGTATCAAAGGATCATGCATATTTCGCATCTAATAACAAATAGTAATTCTCGTCATATTTTAACTAAATTATTACTATATGTAGATACACTAGGTATGCTCATTTTGGCAAAGTTACATCCCAGAGACATCTCTGTGAGCTGGGCAATCTTCATTACAGTGAAACACAAAATTCAGAAATGTATCAAAGGATCATGCATATTTCGCATCTAATAACAAATAGTAATTCTCGTCATATTTTAACTAAATTATTACTATATGTAGATACACTAGGTATGCTCATTTTGGCAAAGTTACATCCTAGAGACATCTCTGTGAGCTAGGCAATCTTCATTACAGTGAAACACAAAATTCAGAAATGTATCAAAGGATCATGCATATTTCGCATCTAATAACAAATAGTAATTCTCGTCATATTTTAACTAAATTATTACTATATGTAGATACACTAGGTATGCTCATTTTGGCAAAGTTACATCCCAAAGACATCTCTGTGAACTAGGCAATCTTCATTACAGTGAAACACAAAATTCAGAAATGTATCAGATATAGTCTTTTTTTTATTTATAAATGTAGGTTCAATGATTAAATCAACACGACATTTATTGATTTTTGTCACAATTTTTTTTTTTATAATTTTTGTTTTTGTATTGTCTCAAAGTATACATTTTTCTTAAATTGCTTTTACCGACTGTTTTACCAACACTTACTTATTTTTTTGTTAATTTAACAAATTTTATATACATACATATTTTGTTAATTTTTTTATTTTGTGGAAAACTTCACATCCGTTAAATTATTAATATTTCAAAATTTTTTAAAATTTAGAATTTTTAAAATTCCTAATTTCTTAATTTAGCAAATTTTAGAATTTCCTTAATTCGTAAAGTAAATTTCAAGAAATACCACAAAACAACAATTAAGGAGTTGGCAAAGAAACGGTCCATTAGGAAAATCGACTAGCTACCGAAAACGTGCGATTTGTTAAAATTTTAATTGAATGTTTTGAATTATTTCAATTTTTTTTTGAATTTTGCAACTACCATAATTTAAAAATTTCCTAATTTTCTGAAAAAATCCTCAGAACGTTTTGTTCCAAATTTCAAATTGTTTTTAAATTTTTACATTTTTTCGTCTTTCAATCCTGAACTATCTGGAGTTTTCCATTTTTAGCTTTACTAAATTCTACATTGCAAATTTCTATATCTTATATTTTTTAAATTCTGGCAAAATTTTTGAATTCGTATTTTTTCTAAATTACCAGTTTCGTTTTACTAAGTATCAGAAATCCTTAAAACATATTCCGTATTATTCAAGTCGAAATTTCTTTTCTAAAGAAAACCTGAATTTTATAAATTCCAATGAAAATTATTTAAAAAAAATCCTATTTTCTAAATCCTATATACTAAAATCATTAAACGTTTCCTGGATTCATACAATTTTGATTTTTTTGATAAATTCTTAAAATTTATAAAAATATAAAAATCATATAAAAATTCCATTGTGAATTAGCGTCTTTAAATTTGCAAAATACCCAAATTCATAAATCTTTAACTTAAAATCCCTTTTAACTTTTTAAATTTCTAGTTTTACAATTTTTAATATGAATTCATTTTATAAATAAATTGGACAAATATCTAAAATCTTAAATCTCAAAATTCCCAATTTTTACGTATCAAACTGTTTATCCTATATATATTTTGGTAAATCAGACTCATCCCCATTCTCCAGTGTTAACCAAAGAACTTAAAACTTTAAAAATTAAGAAATTTTAGAAATTTTGGTATTCAGTTTTGTGAGAAAATTCTGAAAGTTTGGAATGTTAAAATTTAAACTTCTGGAATTTATCAAATCATAATTTTTTGCAGATTTGGTGCAGTTACGGTACCTGGCGAGACCGTATCTGATTAATTCCCGACCGTCGACTACTCAGCTGGGGTAACATATTGAGAAAAAGGTCTTGCTGAATAGTAAGAAATGGATTGAATATAGAATGAGATTCTCATAACAAATGAAATAGAAAGAGAGTGAATGAAAGGTGCAGTTCTGCAATAAGAACGAATGAAATTAATGTAAACGGTTGGTGGAATATTGAGATTTGTTATTTGCCATGAAATGAAACGGATAGCTTTGCGTGAATTTAACAGGTGTATTTGTCGTGATCGTAGACGAAATTATGAGTGGTTAAATGGAAAATTGAAAAAAGAAGGAATACATTTAATAGAGTGAGAGGTAAAAGGAGGAATGAAAGAATGGATGACCCCGAAAAAAAAATTGAATTCTTACAAATGATGACGGATGTTCAGAATAATTTAGGTAATAGTAACGGTTGGGTGTTTCCTAAAACTTTTAGTGAAAATTTGAATGAAATGTGTGTACAATTTGAATGGAATAAATAGAGTGAATTGGACTGTTGAACATTGAAGCAAAGGAAACTTTGCCTCGAATTCTCAATAGTGTATGGATGAGTGTTCAGATACCGGGAAGGTGGAAAGATTGCAGAGTGGTTCCAATTCCCAAAAGGGATCGTGACACGAATCTGGCAATAAACTATAGAGGAATATGTATGTTGAATGTTTTTATTAAAATGGTGAATGGGATGATCTAAGGCAGGTTTGAAAAATTTATGAATGAAAATAGTTTATTGCCAGAGACCACTTTTAGTTTCCGATGTAATCACTCTGCAAACGAATGTGTGGCAAAATTTATGTGGTGAGTACGAAAGGAAAAGGAGTTTGTTGTGGTGGTATTTCTGGGTATTGAAAGAGCGTATGATTATGTGACTCCAGGGAAACTATATCAGGTGGTGGGGCAATTGATAATCTGGCCAATTTGCAAATGTAATTGCGTAATTCCCAGTGGAGAATGAATATTAGAAACAAATGTAAATGTGTCATTAGATTGGTTTCAGCACACGCCGAGTACTGTTACTGATTCGTAATAGCCATTTGATGAATTGATATTTTTGTACCGGACTCAAGACAGATGATTCATGAATAGTACTATTGAACAGATCAAAAAATGACTACCACTCAGCGTATTCGCCAGAAAAAGGAGGTATGTTGAGTTTTGGCAGTTTAATTTCATTTTGATGTCCCGCATGTGTAATATTGAATGATGCATCGGGTGATGCATTACCAGCAGCCACTGCTCTTCACCGAATATTGGTATTAATTATTGTGATAGCGTCGTAATAATTCTCCTCATAAACGAAGTCGGATTCTTCCAAAGGATCTATCATAAATATTTGACTTTCTATAGACGTGAATTCTGATATTAACTTTTCAACACGTGCCTGTCGCTTTCTAAATCCTTCGATATATGAACATCATCTTCGGCGCTTTAACAAATTTAATGATGTTTTTCAGTCGTCCCACTATTCTAACTAGCACACGTTTTGATGAAAAAGGGTGGTTGAATTAATTTCGGTGAAGATTGATTTACTGCTATGACATACACACGTGATAAACAGCACTCCATTCCGATAACTATCACTGACATTCTAAAAAACTTGATGAAGTGAACTTGGTTTCGATGAAATTGGATTGCACAATGAGTTGTGTCTCGATGAAACACTCACGATTCGATGTAGTGTACTGTACAAATAACAGTGATTAAAATCGATACAACGGCTGTGAACACACGATAACTGGATTGCTCAAACAATTGCGGTTAAGAATGATACTGCTATGATGTACACACGTGAATAAATTCAACCTGTGTTTTGACTAAATACACTCACGATTCGATGAACTGGATTGCACAGACAATTACGTGATAAATTGAAACTGTGTTTCGATGAACTAATCCCACGAGTCAATTAACTGGATTGCACAAACAACAGACAATTTCAATGACGGTTGAACTTGAACAATATGAGCGCAATTATAAAGCAATCAAAATAGTACAACCTCGAAAATTGTACAACATATAAAACAGTACAGCTTCGAAACTTTTGGTACGTTGTACATAACGTCATACGGATAAGTTTCAAAACTGTATTACAATTAACCATGTTTTGTTTTATTTAAAATTAGAAATAGTTGTTAAACTGCTCAAACATCATGTTCTTTTGAACCTGGGATTTCCTGAGAAAATTTTTACATGGGTGTATGAGTTTATGAGTGAGGAGGGTAAGTTTGTTTTGTGTGGAAGGGGTTACAGATTCCGGACGGTGAACCTTGGGCCCTCCCCATAATTTTAGCCCAAGGCCCAAAGAGTTATACCAATGTATTACTCTGCAAAAATGAGAACTCTCCATGAGTTCTTTATGTTGGTAGTTTGGTTTCATACTGAAAAGTTCATCTGGTAGCTACGACCAAAGTACAAAAAATTCCACTCTAGCCACTTACATTAAGTATCTGGCCAGAATGTACTGACATAGCGAATTATTAATCACTACATCAAATATCATAAACCGATGGAGAAACCTCATTTGTGTGTGTATTGTGCCCACACGAATATTTATTAAGAATTTAATTTGTCTGTATGTAATCAATTGATTTTTTCGGCTTTTTTATAGACAAATATATTAATTGTTCATGGCAATCCCAATATTTTCGATTTGGTAAATCAGAAAAATAAAGAGGCCAATCCCTCATTAACATTTTGAATAATAATTTGAAAGAACTTACGAAAGCACCTCTTGATTCAAATATTTAGACAGAGACATATTTGCACAGTCTCATTTTTTTATATTGATTTCCTTGAAACTACTTACTATCAAATAATGATACCATCTGTCCGAACAACTAGTTTAATGAACTTCTAAATTTCTACACCCTAAAATTTGGCCTGGACTGCATCAACTCCATATTGCATTGAGAACTCAAATTTAGAGTAATACTAACAACAGTTCTAGGTTTCTCTCGTCGGCTTCCCTGATGATGGTATTATTTTTCCGAAGGACTCATTCTATTACATTCCACCCCTAAATTATATCTTAGAAAAGATAAAATTTTTGTAAAATTTGTGACTCCAATATCCTCCAGTTAGGCTCACTTCTAGATAAGCGGAATCTGTAACAATAACCTAGGTGCTGGTCGGTCATGCTACTTGTCAGAAACGGACCATATCAAGATGTAGAGCACTCCGAGTCAATGATCGGCCTGGCCCATTTAACAAAGCCCTGACGTAATCGGAGCCCTTTGGATACCAGTCGACCTCCAGATGTAAAAGCCTTATCTGTGCAGCGGGGTTTCTGTACAGGTAAATATTGTTTTCTTCAAATATTCAAATAAGTCAACTACAACAAAGAAAATGATAGAGAATGTGCAAGGAAAGACCTGTATGCACATTAGCGGGCCATTGACAGCGATACATTCGCGCGCATTACAGGTTATTTTCCCACCTTCCTCCGCGCGATAATTTAGTGGAAATGTATCCATACCGGACGCTAGACAATAAGCGATCCGCTAAACGAGGAGCTAGCGAATTTTCATTACGCTAAATCCTCTTTATGCTTCCAGCTGCAATCGAAAAGGGCAAATGTGGGGAAGTCTATCCATGCGATAAAACTAGCACTTCGAAAAGAGGCGGAAAATAGCCAAAACTGAACTTGGAGCAAACCAAAGAAGAGACTGTAGTTTAATTTCCTGTTCGATATTAGTACACAGAAGGTACAAACACTTGGGTAAATACATAACGAACAATCTCTTGGATCTCGAAAATACAAAAGTGCGAGATATTTCACGCTATATAAGTTAATGGCCCCACAGAGGTATAGGAAAGGGGTAAAATCCTGTGGAATCACTTACAAAGTACCGTGACAGGGCTGAACGTGCAGAAGCAGATACTACAACCTAACCTAATCTTGTGTGAGATGAATGGTTTCGTATTATGTCATAGGTAACACTTCTATGGTATATGGAGTTAGTAAACGAAAAATTCTGTTCCAATAAGCAAGGTGTCGAATAAAATTGGTGACGGATTTTTATCCGGCTCGAAGGACCATTAAAAAATGGCGAAAATGTTTGTTGGTGAGTTATTTTGGGTAAATAAATTCACAGCGGAATCCGTGTAGAACCAACAAAATGCTGAGGGATTATTTTTGGGGAAATAAATCCGGTTTCACTGGATCAAACACAATGTTGAAAATGGTGTAAATGTGATGATGAATTCTTTACGGTAAGAAATTCACGCTGGCTTCACTCTTACGATTAAATAAAAAACAATATTTTTATGGAAAATACTTCGGGTAAATATGGTTAATTTTACAATTTAATAACAATTTTTTATTTAATAAATTATAATTTCTTTTTAGGTTAATGTTTATTCTACACGGTTTAATTGGCACGACTATGTCTTTTAGAATAAAAAAATTATATAATGCTGATGATTTTACGGACAATGTCTTAATTATATAAAGTGTCATCTGTTGTCAGACATTATAAACATATTTGAACAATAGACAATTTTTAGTACAAATTTTGGACTTGTAACATCACACCTAATATAATATTCCACAGCTTGTACTCAAATTGGAACTGTCAAAATCAAGTAAACCAAAATTAAATTGGTGGTGGTAAGTTAAATGACTCGATATAAAACTAAATCTAAACTAAATATTAAATTTACAATTTCAGATAACAAATTATAGGAACAAAAGAAGCGTCTGATGGACAATTAATTCAGATATAATATATATTCAGATTCTCTGTCTGTTCTGTTTTGTTTTCAGGTTATAATCGTGGATGTCAATATTCCATTGGAATTTATGAATTGCCATACAAACAATATTGCTTAAGAAAACTTATGGAATATAACACAAATTTGGATTCAATATGAGGATGTATACACATTTACATTTTTAGCGGCATATTACGGTTATCCCGATCCCGATTTCAAGGTAATCCGATATTTTCGTAATTTTTATTATATTTTATTTTGTAGTATTGAGAAATTGAGATAGTTCGTGTGCGACTTTACTGTTTTTAAGATTTACTTGGCTTTGAATTGAATGGCTTCCAGATTAATCGAGATTTTTCAGATATTCGGATTATGTTGCTTTCATCAACATTGCATTTCGAGGCTTTCGAGAACGGTTTTTGAGTTGTATATATACTCAACTATAGAATTGATGCGTTCACCCATTAAAGCTGTAGTAGACAGATTTTTTCTAATGATGAGCACAACGTTCGAAAAATTAATAAAAACACTTCTTAAAATTTGTGTGGTTTGGATAAGGTGGTTTGTGTGCTATCAAGAAAATGAAAATCGAATGCAAGTTAAAAGTTTCTTTCGGTTATTTCCTCAAGTTCCCTTTTTGCGGTGATAATCGAAAGCTAACTTAATCATCGTTCATCGTTTGCTTTCCTCTCTGAATTTCTGCGTTGCGTTTCTCTTTTAAATTCCTTTAATTTTTCTATTTAAAATTTAGTACATATAAAATACTGCACTACATGCAGGTAGCTACCAAATTTCATATTTTAACTTTACGTCTAAATAATATTGATCGGAATACCTAAACAGCATTTTAAATATTGTACCACAAAATAAAATAATAGAATGGTTACATTTGAATGGCTGAATAGGGTCTATTATTGTATTATGTCTACTAAAAATTTTATGAGCATCGCCATAATACCAAATGACTGTAATCATAATGAAAATTATCCTAAAATCTTTGTGTACTCCATCATTCGCACATAAAGCTTGTTTTGTTTATTTTTTTTTGTTTTTCATAAATATGAAATATCATAAAATTAATTATTATGCTACATTGTGTATTTCATTTATCTTTCCTATTTTATCGTTGTTGGCTTATACTTGTACACGTACATATTGTATTAACATTTTTATTATTATAGTGAAGAAAAAAAAAAATGTTTAACGAACTTTTGATGTTAGAATTTGAAGATACCCATTATTGAGATTCATTCGGGTTAATTTTTCTGCGCTGGACGATTCCCATTGTGTAGCAAATCTTTTGTGAGAAAAAAAAATGGACAATACAATATCCTATATTTGTTGGTATTACTTTACTCAAAATCAACATAATGGTTGTCATTTCTATGATTACAAACCATTAATACCACTCATAAACGCCTTTTCGAGTCATACATCCAGACGTATTACCTACATAATTATGTATATACATACATTCGTATTATGTTACGCCATATGTACATATATGTTTGTGAAACTTTTCTTTGTTTTTCCGAGTACATGTCAACCTCAACAGCAAAATGAAATATGTACTAGAATACTAGAACATAATTATGGTAATGAATATTATCAGTATTACATTATCAAATGTTTGTTTGTTATCACAAACATCAAAGATAGCTACAAACAACAGGTAATTATTTTGAAAAACATCAATTTTCTGATAAATAGTAATACGAAACCCGAGATAAACATTTTGATTGCGCAAATACGGGCAGGAGAATAAATTTCCGAAATAGTTTGTCTTTCGAAAATCATATTGAGTGTGGGAATTGGGAACTTAAAGTTATCGTTGGGTAAAGATGTTGTAACTGGAACCACATGTATACAGCTTAATATGGCAACACATCTACATTAAAGTATTTGAAGCGAGCTTTCACTGAAATTTCACAGAAACATTTGTGCCAGAAGAACAACATTTAGCGTGAAAAAAATGAACTGTGTGTATAGTACTACCAGACTATCAATGTTGATCGTTACGAATAATAATTAATCCAATTGAGATGAAATTGACCTAAATTTGCCAAAAGACATATAAATAATATTTTTCAGCAAGACAATGACAGACCTCATATTGTAAAACCAGTCAAGGACACTACACAAAGCATTTGGTTGTGGTATATTACCCCATCCGTCGCATTCACCAGAGATACCTCCATCGTATTATGTCACTTATTTCGGTTCAGCTTTTTTGGAGTACGGTTTAATTTTTACACAGATATCAAAAATTAACTTGATGATTGGATCGCTTCAATAGGAACATACTTTATCTGTCGAGGGATCGGCTTGCTGCCCGAAAGATGGGAAACTGCCGACCAATAATACTTTAAATAAATTATAATGTTCCATTATTTTTTAAATAAAGTTGTTTTTAAGTTTGTTGAAGCTCTGTACTAAAAGTCAATTATTTGGTGTTTTAAATTTCCTTTTTTTCCAGAGTTTAGCATTTTCAAGTCGGGATTTTGAAAAATAAAATCAAAATCCCTAAATATATTCATTTTATTCAATAATTAACTTAATCACAATAATGCACGACGACCACTAATAAATGTTAAACAACTTTTTGAGACAATAAACTGTCTATAAGGAAATTTGTCAAAATATTTTCTTTGACAATCATGTCCTGGGCTTTGTTAGTTGACAGTTAATGGTACCCAAACCTTTCGTTTTTGAGATAGAACCAAACATTTTTTAACGTCAAATGCATTGCTTGATTTGGTAAACCGCTAAGGAGAGGTTCAGTAGTGAGCGCTCAGGAAAAACGTTAATTAATGAAAACATTAAGATCCTAAAAGGATAGGATGATCCTTACGCCGTCTCTGATTATAATCTTATTATGTATTGATTCATTGCATTGTTGAGATGCTGGAAAATCGCATTAATTTTCTCATTGTTTAATTTAATTAAGTTTTGCTTAATACAGAATGTTCGACAGACATTGGTTGAACAAGACCTACTATTGGCAAAACAAAAATTTCGATTTAATGTTAAGATAAATATGTGCCTAACTAATAATCCTATATGTATTAGGCGTAAATGTACTTTATGTAAATAATATTTACTGTACTACATGAACAGCTTCTCAACCCAATCAGCCGACAAAAATTATGCTTGTCTTTGTATTGTACCTCATTCATAAAGCTGCGTGAAACGACAAAACATGGTATAATCAAATCTGTCAAAACCAACAACAACAAATATTTCACGCATGATTAGAGTTGAGATGTATTAACAATTAATTACATTTTCTCTCCTGTATAATACAATAAACAGAAAATATTGAAATTTACGTCACGTTTCTTTTTGGTTTAATTATTAACATCAAAAACAGTAATGAGTTGGTACGTTTAAATCTTGTCGTGATTATAATACAAGAAAATTACGGGAAAATAAAATCGCACTGTCGATACAAAAAGATTACAAGTTTTTTTGACTGATTTTTAGAACACCGATCAAACGGTTTGTAGGCTTGCCAACATTTTTTATTTTCATCTACAGCTGTATTTCAATGAGGGAAACTGAGGTTACTTATGTTCGACAATGCCATCCTGGAATGTTTTTCCAGACTTCCTCAATATTTTGGAACAGTTAGTCTAACTTCTTGTACTTTTGTTTTTTAATCCGCGCTTAAATTGTGCACATAAGATATTCCGATTAAGTTAAGGCCAGGGATTTGCGGTGGCCAGACCAAAACAATATTTTTTGAGCAGTAAACTAAAACTTTACTAACCTAGCGGTACGTTTAAAACGTTATTGAAAGATAAGTGAAGCTGGCAGGTTTTCGAAGGAAAAAGGCTCTGTCACATAGATATTTGTAGATTTGTACCGTGTTGGTTCATTCGCTAATTCATTTTAAAATCAGGTTGAAAGCCGGACCAAAAGTGCCCTCCAAATCATAACGTTCACAACTCCGTAAACCTTGCCATCTCACCCAATTTATATTATATAATAGTCATTCCTCGTTCCAGGGGCTTTTTCCAAAACGCCAATGATTTGTGCAAGTGTTGTTTCGCGAAATTTATCTTTCGTTTTAAGTTTTGTTTGGAAATAATTGCCTCTCAATATTCAACCTACCTATGTCTAATAGTATTGTCCGACCAACTCTGAGTAATTTGAAGTGATTCGGCTTCATTTATTTTCCTGGCTTCATCTTCTCTTTCTGTTGTTTTTCAAACTAGTTTTCTTCTGTGGCTGTTTTCGAAATCGCCAGTATTATTCTGTTTTAATAGCATGATAAGCCATCTTCTTTGAACACCCCAAAACCCAACCGCCTTTGTTTGAACTATCAACGTCAATATTTAAATTTAAAAAAATGTCTTGCTGTTAAATTAAAATATTTATGTTTTATTTATTGCGCTATTTTTAATTAAATGGCCACACATTTTTAGCAATTATTGGCAATGCAATATGCAACTAATCAATATTTAATAATTGTCGTTCAACACATTATTGAAATATGTAAAGTAATTGGTGTTAATAAAAAATTAAACGGGTTGGGGTTAAAATTATTGTTGAAAGTAGCTAGTGGTCTTGTTTATTAATGGCCATTCAGCGCATTGAGGTCTCACAAAAAATTTATTTTTTAGAACGTAAATTGTGTGAGTCCTACTTGTTTTTTAGTAAGGTTTCACTTCGCTGTATACGCCCATTTTTTCTAATTTTGTGGCCACCACGGACAAGAAAATCAAAATTGTTTAATGTTTTATGATACTTTTGTTTTAATTTTAGAAAACGATGTTCAATACTTTGGCAGCCTTTGAAAGTTTAATTTGCTAATCTGAGGTAATTTCGATTAATCTCAAGCTAAGAATGTATCAGACGTCATTATTACAAATATGCATCTCAGACGGCATCTTATTGTCCAGATATTACCAGATTATCACGAAAAAATATTTCCCATAAAATAAAAAAGATCATGCAACTATCTTCTTGGACGATGTATAGATTCTTTGTATTGCCACTAGGATTTCTCATTTCTCGACAATTTGAGGGTTTTCAATTTTTTCGCCGAGTATCTCAGAAACTCTTACGAATTTTTTCATTTTTTGAAAATTACTAAAATTTTATCAAACAAATATTTTTGTTACATTGATTTATTTAATTAAGGTTTCCAAACGAAGAAACATTTCTTTCATTTTGAGCTGAGGTACAGGCCGAAGAGTAAACAGAGCATTGTTTTTTGCATTGATGTCCTTGAAAATTTCACAATACTTTGGAATCCACAAAAATTACAAGATTATTTTGTTGACAAAACTATCCCTTTACTATATCAGGTTTGGCTGCTATCTGGTGGGGGCTCGAGGAATGGAAAGACAAAAATGTTGTCTGTAACTATAGCCTGGGGGACCTACGAAGGGAAATCGGACAACAAAGGGCAAGCCTAAGATCTAAGGGTTGTACTCTGAGATCCAAGATCTAAGAGTTTTGATCTAACCGGTTCTCTAGTTGTTGATCTACGCTTTATAGAATGATTTTAATATCTTTATTATTGATTTCAAAATGAGTGAGTCCATTAATTTTATCAATGATTTTTTCTAGCCCCAAAAATTAAGGCATAAAGGCGTCTTGATGAAGAAGGCCGTCTTGTACTTTCCATATAGGATAAGATATTAATGAGATACATAACGGTGCGTTTCTTTTTTTCATTGTTGCGACTTTGATGAATGATTTTAAGTACATCGACTAAACACGAATTTAAACGAAAAATTATTTCTTAATCTAATGATGTCAGATCATGATTTAACCTAATTTTTAATATGTTCAGGGTGATTTCATGAAATTTGGACGGCAACGTCTGATGGTTACTGTACAAGACAGTACCACTTGGTGAGCAATAAACTCGCAGGAAATTTTAATGTAATATGTGCTCCTCGTTCCTGATGTGGCTGCTCACAATATTTTCTTTTCTCGGGTGAGTTCTCCAGTTTCAAATACAAATTTAATTTATTTAATTTACGATTTTATTTGGTTATGTTATTTCACAAAGGTCAAGAACGTACTACTTACTTCCAGAAAAATAATTTATACAAAACAATTATTTATGGAAAATTCCTAATTATATAAAGAGTCATCTGTTAATAGATATTATAAACTTAATTGAGCAACATACAATTTTAGTACAAATTTTCTTGGAAATGTAACATCATACCTAATATAATATTTTACGGCTTGTATTAAAATTGTAAATGTCAAAACAAAGTAAACAAATTAATTTGCAATTTGGTGGTGGTAAGTTTAAACGACTAGATACAATACAAATTTAAACTAAATACAATTTTTCATTTCCAGCTAACAAATGATAAGAAAAAACAAAGGAGCATCTGATGGACAAATTATTTCAGATAAGTATAAATAATAATTAAATTGTGATCAAACGATTCTTTGTGTTCTCTTCTCTTTTTAAGGTTATGATCCTGGATGTCAAAGTTACATTGAAAAAATATAATTACAGTGAACAACTTATATGGAAAAAACTTATGGAATACAATATGAGTAGTAATATTAGTTAGTATAAATGATTTTAACTATTTCCTATAAGTTAATAATTAGAATACTAAATTATGTTTCAGCGGCTGTTACTGGATGAGGCGTTGATCAAATCCGCTGAGAAAACTATATGTATGCATGTTATTTATTTCCAGGTTTGCTTATTTTTCAGGTTGGATTGAACAATGTGAATTAATTGTTGGTGTTTGCTGCTTGCCCAATTTTGGGTTCAAGGTTTGTAGAGCCCAAACATCCCGCCGGCCATGAATCACCCGATTCATTAACTGGAAGAATGGAAATTTTTGTGATTGGTCGACGAATGTTTCCATTTAGTGTTTTTACAGTGACAACTCGTACTCTTCCATCAGCTCCTACGTGCGTCTCAACTATACGACCTAGTTGCCATTGCCCAGGTGCTAAATTATTATTTTGGATCAAGACGATATCATCAAGCTTTATATCAGGCTTCCCGGTTTTCCATTTAGATTTTTGTTGCAGAGTGGACAGGAATTCCACATGCCAACGTTTCCAAAAGTGGGTTACTATTCGCCGGACGATATCCCATCTATTATTAGCTGTAAGCCTTTCCTCTGGTACTACATCAGGAACTTGATTCATTGTTCGGTGTATCAAAAAGTGCGCAGGAGTGAGCAGATCTAGATCGTCGGAACTTGTAATTGATATAGGTCGTGAATTTAATATTGACTCTATTTGACAGCTTAACGTTGTAAACTCTTCCAGCGTCAATATGTGCTCTCCTACTGTTCGTTTTAGCAAGGTTTTGGTTGAACGAACGGCCGCTTCCCACATGCCGCCCATGTGTGGTGCCCCGGGAGGATTAAATTTCCACGTAATCTGGCTATCTAAAAGAGATTTAAAAATGTTCTCGTTATTTTTATTTAGAAACATCTTTAAATCTTTGAGATAATTAGCGGTGCCGACGAAGTTAGTCCCATTATCACACAGGATAGTATTGCACAGGCCACGACGACTGACGAATCTCTTTAAGGCCCCCAAAAAACTTTGCGTGCTCAGCTCCATACAACATTCTAGGTGAACAGCTTTAGTTGCCAAGCAGACAATAATACATAAATATGCCTTAAATGGTGTCGCACCTCTTCTTCTGAATGGATGCACTCGGAAAGGTCCGGCAAAATCCAGGCCAACGCAGGCAAATGGATATGTCATTCGAACTCTCTCGATGGGTAGCTCTCCCATAAGCTGTTCTTGCATTTTTGGTCTATATCGTATACACCTGATGCAATTACGAAATATGCGACGCATCAAGTCTCTCCCTCGTATTATCCAAAATTTTTCTCTTATGAGCTGTAGCAATAGTCCCGGTCCTGGATGACAATTTGTCTGGTGGTAATGGTAGACGATTCTTAGAGTTAAATCCGCCCTTGCATGAAGAATAATCGGATGTTTTCTGTTGTAATGTGCCAACGATTTCTGCAATCTGCCGCCGACCCTCATTACCTCGTATTCGTCTAAAAACGGAGACAGCTCCAACAATGGACCCTTTTTTGATAATGATGCCTTCCTCATCAATCGTTCGTAATCTTCTTTGAAGTATATTTTCTGCGTTTCTCGGCACAACCACAGTTCGGCTTCGTTGACTTCTTCGACAGACAAATGTTTATGTTTAGGTTTGTTCTCAGGCCGAGTAAATACCCTTCGTAAATAAGACACGGTATGAAGTAACTTGCGATATTTTGACGTTGTGGAAACCAGTCGCTGAAGAAAATCATTTGACTCCGTGCTCGAAACATGTGAAATAGCTTTTGACTTTCTTTCGTAAAGATGTTCGGTTACAGCGATGCCCTTCTGTTGCGGCCATTGTTCAATTGGTTTATGCAGAAAAACTGGCCCTTTCCACCATAAAGAAAAGTCCAGCAACTCGGCAACAGATAACCCTCTCGTTGCACAATCGGCAGGATTGTGTTTAGTTGGAACGTGCTCACTACATCTCTGCTGTAGTTATCCAAAATAACCGAAACTCGGTTGGCAACGAATGTTTTCCATCTACCTGGATGGCTTGAAAGCCAATCGAGAACAATGTTTGAATCGGTCCACAAACAAATCTCCCTCGGGCATAATCCAATTTGGTCCAAAATTGCTTTCATGTGATTTGTGAGTAGCTGTGCTCCAAGAAGCTCTAATTGCGGCAAACTTCTCTGCTTCAGTGGAGCAACTCGTGATTTGCCACCAACAAGTTTAACTGAATACTCCCCATTTCTAATTGATTGTACGTATATAACTGAGGCGTAAGCTTTCTCACTCGCATCACAAAAACCATGAACCACAAGGTCCTCAGTTATTTCCAGCCATCTCGGGATTCTTATTGCTGCTGCATTAACTATATCTGCTCTGATTTCCTGCCAATTCTTCGCCACATCAACTGGAAGCTCGTCATCCCAGTCAAGTTTGCAGAGCCATAAACTTTGTAGTAACATCTTCGGCCTTATTAGCAGCGGTGACAACCAACCATGCGGGTCGAAAATTTGACTAACTTCTGATAAAAAAGTTCTCTTTGTGTGTTTTTCGGTGACCGGCATATCTACGGAGAACATAAACGCATCATCTTCTGGATTCCAACGAATACCCAGAACTCGCACAGCATCTGGATGTTCGGACAGAGTCTTAGTTGATGTATCTGGTTCGCTGTTCAGTAGTTTCCGTAGTGCTGCATCATTTGTTGTGAACTTCCGCAAGTTGAATCCCCCACTACTTAATACCTCCACCACATCTCTCTTGAGTTTTAACAGCTTGCTCGCAGACTCGGCGCCTATCATAAGATCGTCTACGTAAATGTTTTGTCTTACGACCTTTGCTGCTTCCGGCTTGGTAACCTCAAATTGCTTAGCTAACTGATTTATGGTGTATGTAGTTACGAATGATGCGGATGTCGTGCCATACGTGACAGTTTTTAATTTGTAGGCAGCAATGTCTTTTTTGGGTGATTTTCGCCACAGTATCAACTGGTATTTCCGATCCTGGTCGTGTACAAGAACCTGCCGGAACATCTTCTCGATATCTCCGGTCAAAACGTATTGAAAAATTCTGAATTTCAGAATTATCTCGTGTAAACTCGGCTGCACTGTTGGCCCCTTCATCAAAACTTGATTAAGCGATTTTTTGCCACCACACTTATGTATTGTACAACTGGTAGTTGTCCATTTTTTATTAGCTGATGCATTGTAAACGACTCGCAGCTTTGTGGTTGAACTCGTTTGTTTCAGGACACCATGATGAGGCATGAAATACGCATCACGATCAATTGCTCCGCTTACTTTGCTCATGTGGCCCAATGATTCATATTCGTCCAAGAAATCGATATAAAGACGGCGTAGGTTTGGGTCTCGTTCAAATCGCCTTTCCATGCTCTCCAGACAGCGTAAATCCAAATTGAATGTGCTTGATAACTCGTTGGTGCTTTCTTTGAATGGAAGCCTAGTGACGAATCTCCCCTCCGGCGTTCGAGTTGTAGTTTTTTCGTAATATCGAACACAATTTTGCTCTTCAGGAATCATATAATTCTCCGATGCGCCAGTGACTTCCTCTATCTCCCAGAACCTTTTTAAGGCTGCGTCAATATCTATTGTCGTTGTGTATGTTGAGACCGCTTCACTCGACCCTATTAGCGCGCCTCCTCCAATGACCCATCCAAATTTGGTTTTTTGAGCTACGAGATGACCATCAGGAGACCTCATTTGGCCATCCTCGAGAATATGGAAAAACACATCAACTCCTAAAAGTAGTTCGATGTTACTTGAGTCATTAAAATGCGGATCTGCCAATGGAATATCTTCTAACCATTGTCGATCCCCACGCTTCATAGTTAAATCTGGCAAACTTGATGAAATTATTGGCAATATCAAAGCCTCTATTGTAAGTTTATCGATTTGTGGATATATGCCATGACGAGGTCTGATACATACGGTGACTACTCCCTTCGAACTTCCTGCACTGATAGCACCTATTCCGTTTATTACTACGCGACTATTTCTTCTTTTGAGCCCTAACCTTTGTACACAGTCATTCGTTATAAATGAGGTCTGTGAGCATGAGTCCAACATCGTTTTGATTTCCCGTTCTACCCCATCTTCATCCGTGACTCGAACTATGGCTGTTGGTAAGATTCGTGTACTACCATGATCGAATAATGCTGCACTACTGTTGACCCTTGATTGGCTTAATGCAGACGTTACTGTTATATCTTTGTTCTCAGCTTGTTTCGTCGTTTTACTCTCGTTTTCGTGAATCGCTGTATGATGACGGCGATGACAATTTTGACACCTAATCTTTGATCTGCATTCGCTTACTCGATGCCCGATGCTTAAACAGTTGAAGCAGCGGTTAGTTTTGCTGCTGATGTAGTGCCGTTTTTCTTCGATGGGCATCTCTCTGAATTTAGGGCACTCCGACAACCGATGACCTCCAATTTTGCAAAGCGGACACGAACTAAACTCAGACGTCGACAAAAAGCTTTTGGTTTTAGTGGTTACTTCTTGATTTCTTTTGGAAGGGCCAGACGATGATGAAAATGTTCTCGTTGACTCAAAGGTATCTGCCCGTTTATCAAGAAACTTGAGGAATTCATCAATGGTTGGGATATCAACATCAGCGGATTCCTTTGCCCATAAAGCCTTCGTGCTGTCATCCAATCTCTCCAGAAGAAGATAAATCAGCCATGGATGTCTGGATTCACTTTCATTACCAAGTGCATGTAATCCTCGCACCACTGTATCTGCGATGTCATGAGTCTTCCGGATGTTATTGGCGTTTGCACTAGAAATATTTGAAATATTCAGAAAATCACGAATAAATGAATTGATTATATATTTTTTCCGATCATATCTTTCACTCAGTCTTTGGATCGCTTCAATATAATTTGCATCTGTGATTTTTAGATGCCGAACGCGATCAAGTGCCTCGCCGCGAAGATAACGCACTAACAATTGAAATTTTTGCGATAACGTATAAGCTTCATTATTATGCACTCCCGATTTAAACAAGTCTATAAAACTAGTCCATTCCGTGTAGTCACCAGAAAATACTGGAATTTCGATTTTACAGTACTTCACTACATTCGACACGTTTTGTGACATACTTTGATTAGCGGTATCATTAAAATTGGCACTTTCTATCCCGAATTGTCTTTTTCTCAGCCACGTGTTTAGCTTCGAGACTGCTGGGTAGTACGTGTTTTCGAAATCATCAATTTGCGATTCCTTCTCTGGATATTCCAAAAGTTTATCCTCAATTGAATGAAAACGATCGAGTAATTTATGGGCATATGAAAAACGTTCTTTAATACCGTCTATCGTTTCTTCAGATCTATCGGTTAATGCATTTGCAAAATTCAAAATCTTTGTCATACTGCCTTTACACGCACTTCTTTGTTTCACTAACGAGTCCATCATAACGAATTTCAACAAAACTTTGTAATGATTTCTCACAAGCTATGTTTATTCGAGAATGATCTAACCCACGCTACAGAAAGTCACACCCAGTTTACACAAACACTCGCGAACAAATTTCGTTTTTACCAATGACGCCTCTTAAACTAACACTGCTAAAGTTAATGACACAATTTATACATCACCAAATTTTAATCGCCACATGTGTTGTCGTTTGTATTCGCCTTAGAAAGAACTACCTATCCGGCTCGAAGGACCAATGTACAAGACAGTACCACTTGGTGAGCAATAAACTCGCAGGAAATTTTAATGTAATATATGCTCCTCGTTCCTGATGTGGCTGCTCACAATATTTTCTTTTCTCGGGTGAGTTCTCCAGTTTCAAATACAAATTTAATTTATTTAATTTACGATTTTATTTGGTTATGTTATTTCACAAAGGTCAAGAACGTACTACTTGCTTCCAGAAAAATAATTTATACAAAACAATTATTTATGGAAAATTCCTAATTATATAAAGAGTCATCTGTTAATAGATATTATAAACTTAATTGAGCAACATACAATTTTAGTACAAATTTTCTTGGAAATGTAACATCATACCTAATATAATATTTTACGGCTTGTATTAAAATTGTAAATGTCAAAACAAAGTAAACAAATTAATTTGCAATTTGGTGGTGGTAAGTTTAAACGACTAGATACAATACAAATTTAAACTAAATACAATTTTTCATTTCCAGCTAACAAATGATAAGAAAAAACAAAGGAGCATCTGATGGACAAATTATTTCAGATAAGTATAAATAATAATTAAATTGTGATCAAACGATTCTTTGTGTTCTCTTCTCTTTTTAAGGTTATGATCCTGGATGTCAAAGTTACATTGAAAAAATATAATTACAGTGAACAACTTATATGGAAAAAACTTATGGAATACAATATGAGTAGTAATATTAGTTAGTATAAATGATTTTAACTATTTCCTATAAGTTAATAATTAGAATACTAAATTATGTTTCAGCGGCTGTTACTGGATGAGGCGTTGATCAAATCCGCTGAGAAAACTATATGTATGCATGTTATTTATTTCCAGGTTTGCTTATTTTTCAGGTTGGATTGAACAATGTGAATTAATTGTTGGTGTTTGCTGCTTGCCCAATTTTGGGTTCAAGGTTTGTAGAGCCCAAACAGTTACAGTTTATTAATAAGGACCGGTGTGAAGTTTGTAACACATTTTTTTACACATTTTATGCGAGAGTATATTCGGGTAACATTGTAATTTAAAAAAAGTTAATATACGGGAAACAAGATGGTACGCAACTAACATCAAAGATCACAGAGGTTGGCTCGCATAGATACCTTATAGAAGTTAAAGAGGGGACATCATGTTTTTCCAAATCTGACCGTGGCCTTCCATAATTTTGGAGTTTGGCTCTTATGACAAAATTTTAAGTGAATAACCTTTGAACTGTGTCCCTTTCTATAATAAAATGTCAAACTTTAAGGTTCCAACATAATGACCACTTTCAGTTTCGCCAACTGTTGACTATAATAAACGTGTTATTTTCTGAAGGCCGTCGATTTATGAAAAATTTCATGGCAATGTGATGGATCGAATGTCATTTTTTCCCTTAGTTAATTTTAAAAGCCACATGTTACAAGTACTTAAAAGAGGCATGTCATCGATTCCTTTCGCTCGGCTTTTTCGCCCCAATTTACTCTATAATTTTGAATGAAAGACGGAAACTTCCATACTAAGAACAATTTGGTATAAAACAAAGTCCTCGGTAGATCAAATTTTAAATTTTCAAGTTGGTGAATCAGCCGCGCCGGAATAAAAAGAGAACGAAACAGAACGGAAATGGTCATCATTGAGTTTGAACCTTTACTGAATATTTATGTCACAATAGGCGTAAAATAGACGTAGGATTGCCAGATGAGAGAATTTCGGATATTTAAATTGAAAAATACGGACATTCGAATATAAAACCGTTTAGTATTAAAGATTTTCAAGAAACAAATGTCGCGAGAATTCGGAAAATCCGATAAAATATAAATTATTAAATAAAAATGAGAAGGCATAACGTTTTAGAAAATATGAACGCGTACGAAATTATAATCTGAATTCAATAATAAGCCTATGACGATTTGTCAGTGAGCCACAGAATAAGAGTGAGGGTGGTCCTGTCTGGTATTGTCAACTCTTTCTTTTCTATACGCAACCTACTCCGCCACGATAAGGCGGTGATCTAGGAGGATTTGACTTCTTTAGATATTTTTTTTTTTTTATTTTTTTAATAATTTTATTTATGATAACAATAAAATTTTTTTACAAAGTAACTAGTCATTTTTGACTAACAGCGTTTGACTCTGACAATATAATAATAAAGCACTCATATGTGTTCTTTACATAAAGTGTTGTTTTGGTTGATGTTGCATTGTGCGGACTATTCAGGCAACTCAAAAGGTTTTAGTCTTTTGAGTCTTCTTATTATACCCTCTTGATGAAGTAGTCTTGCAGCTTCGATGTTAGGGTGATGATGGCGCCTCTCCTGGTGTTTTTGAGCACATTTCTTTATTTCACTTGCGACTGTGTCTATTCCGAGATCTCTATGAAGGTCACTATTACGAGTGTACCAAGGGGCATTTACAATTCCTCTGAGGACTTTATTTTGAAATCGTTGAACTATCTGTTGATTGCTGATTTTGGTGCATCCCCATAGTTGAATACCATATGTCCAGACTGGCTTTAGTACTTGTTTATAAAGCATAAGTTTATTATGAATGGATAACTGAGAGTTTCTTCCAATTAACCAGTACATTTTTCTATATTTTAACTGAAGCTCTTCTGCTTTCTTTTTCACGTGTACTTTCCACTTTAACTTTGCATCAAGGTTCATACCAAGGTATTTTGCTTGATTGGCATGTGGTACAGAGATATTATTGAGAGTCACAGGTAGTGGTTCTATTGATCTATTAGTGAAGTTAATATGAGTAGACTTCGATTCATTCACTTTAATTCTCCACTTAGCTAGCCAATCTTGTATATTATTTACGGCTATTTGTAGTTTGAATGTGACTTCACCGATTGTGTCACCAACAGCTAGAATTGCAGTGTCATCTGCAAACGTGGCGATAGTTGTATTGCTCGTCTGCGGTATGTCGCTAGTAAACAGCACGAAAAGGAAAGGCCCTAAGACACTCCCCTGCGGGACTCCTGCTTTAGCCTCTTTAATACTGGAGTAAACTCCTTCCTGTTTAACTCTAAAATATCTCCTTTTCAGGTATGACTTTAGCAGTTCGCAATACTCAAATGGCAGAGTTTTCTCCAATTTAAATATTAAACCATCTAGCCAGACTTTGTCAAATGCCTGCGCTATGTCAAGAAATATGGCTGAACAAATCTTTTTTTCCTCTAAGGATTTTTCTATTATATCTGTTATTCTATGGACTTGGTCGATTGTGGAGTGTTCCTCTCTAAATCCAAACTGATGGGACGGAACAGCTCCTGATTTTACAACTTCTGGTTTAATTCGTTTTAATAACAATCTCTCAAATAGTTTTGACATAGTTGGAAGAAGTGATATTGGCCTGTACGAGGCCAGTTCACTTGGTGGCTTACCTGGCTTAGGTATCATTATCACTTCCGCAAATTTCCAAGATAGAGGGACATAACGGAGTCTGAAGGAAGCATTAATTATGTCCGATATTTTTTTAATAGCTTTATTAGGTAGTTGTTTTAGAATCTCTCCAGTTATCAGGTCATATCCTGATGATTTTTTAAGTACTACATGGTTCTTTATTACTTGTTTTACTTCTTTAGCATTAGTTAATGGAATTTCCTGTCTCAGGATAGTTGTTTGGTTTTCGAACAATATATCCTGTTGATTAAGTGTTGTTAAATTTGGCTGAAAGGTACGCTCGAGATGATCCGCGAATTTTTCTGCTTTTTCTTCTTTGCTTTTAGCCAGGTGACCATTATTTGTTCTTATTGGTGGTATATGCATAACTGGCCTTTTCAAATATTTGGTTGCTTTCCACAATGAATAATCACTACCTTTATCATAGGTGAGAGATTGTAGGTATGAATTTATTGATTTATTTTTAAATTCCCTTATTTCTCTACGTATTCGTTGTGTTAAATTATTTAATCTATTTTTGACGGTTGGGTCTCGTGTACGTTGCCACTCCCTACGGGTACTTCTCTTCTCTATAACTAGTGATTTAATGTCCATTGGATAGCATTTGCCAGCTATTTTTTTGTTCGTTGTGTTAGTGCTTTTCCACGCCGCTACCTGTATGTCCTTGACGAGCTTCTCCACCTCCTGTTCTAATGTTTCTTCTGATGAAAGTTGTGTGTTTAAAATGATGCTATTGTTTAGTTCATTCCTGAACTTTTTCCAATCAGTATATTTATTTGTTAACAGTGGCAGTTTATCATTAGTAATTATTGTATCACTTATTATCATTAGAATAGAGGAGTGGTCAGATGTGGAGTCCAATCCTTCCTGCACTTGTATATAATCAACCGGGATTTTTCTTGTTATAAAGAAGTCAATTAGGTCTGGTATTTTATTTTGATCACTGGGCCAATAAGTTGGTTTTCCAGTAGAATGCCAGTTGCAGTTGTATTTAATTATTGCTTGATGAAGCTCTTTCCCTTTAGTTGTGGTTAGTCTTGATCCCCAGTCAGTATGTTTAGCGTTGAAGTCACCCCCGACTACAAATTTTTCACCGAGCTGCTTGAAGAACTGAGTATAAGCATTCTCTTTGATGTTATATCTAGGTGGGCAATATATTGCGGATACCACTAACTTGTGGTTGCGGGTATTAATGCTAACGCTAATTGCTTGTATTTCATCACTTTCAAGTTTTTGTTGCAGATGATATTTAATATCTTTTTTTATAATCACGGCACTGCCCCCTCGTGCATTATTATTAGGATGAACTGCTGAGTGAACTTCGTAGCCGCGGATTTTTATATGACTTTGAGTAGTAAGGTGTGTTTCAGATAATAAACATATATCTATTTTTTCTAAATCAAGAAATAGTTGTATTTCATTTTGTCGTTGCAATATACCATTGCAGTTCCATGCAAGAATTTTTAAATTATTTGCCATGTTTTTCGAGTAGAGTGAGCCTTTGTAGGATTGATATAAGGGCTTTTTCTTGCTTTTCTTCTTGTGAACTAAGTCTATCAAGAATATCTTGTAGTATTTTATTAGTTTGGTTATTATTTGAATCATTTAATAAAAGAGAACTATGTTGTCTTCTCGAACTTCCAGTAGATAGTACATCAGCAAATGTTACATTTGGATTAGTTCTTGATGGCTGGATTAATGTTTGGTGTGGCCTTAAATTTGTAGGTATTCTTGTTGAGGCTGAGTTAATTTCTGGCCTGGTAATTATTGAAGTTTCCCTTGTTTTGTTGCGAATTTTTTGCAGCTCTTTTATAACAATGCAACCTCTGTAGTTGGCTGGGTGTGTCTCTCCACAGTTAACACATTTTGGTGGGGTGTCTTTTAGTTTCGTACATTCAGCCGTACGGTGTTTTCCTACACATTTCACGCATCTGGGCTCCTTATTACAAAAGTTTTGCATGTGTCCGTAGACTTGGCACTTTTTGCACTGGGGGATCAGCTTAGATTTTTTAACTGCTTCTATTTGCACTTTCATATGGAGTATTTCGCTGATTGCGTAAATATTTTTAATGTCTTCTGTTCTTTCAAAAGAAAACATATATAATGGAAGAGGTGTTTTGTCACCTCTTTTTAGCAGCTGTGTAACTTCTTTAATTTTGTATTTTTTCTCCAAAAGATACTCTTTTATCTCTTCTGGTTTGCATGAAGCGTGTAGCTTCCTAGCAATGACTTTGGTTTGCCTTGTCTGCTTATGTTCGTAGGAGCTCCTGTTAACTTTCTATAGCTATCACTGTCTGTGACATTTATTTTGATATCACCACTATTTAACGCTGTAGCTTGAAACTTTATATGATTGTTGTCCATGATGTTTCTAATACTCTGATAATTATTGCAATTAGATATTATTACTGGAGGTGGCCGTGGCACTTTTTTCTCTAGTTGTACATTCTTACTTCCGGTTGGGAGTTCATTACTTGATCGTTTCTGTTGCGACGGAACCTGAGCTTTATCCTCCTGTTGCACGTGTCTACTTCCGGTTGGAAGCTGCTCAACTGATTGTTTCGAATCGGGTGAAATCTGTGGTGATTTACTCATCTTACGTTTCTTATTTTTTTTGTTACGGTTCAGAATCCATCCCGTTTCTCTATTGAGTTCTTCCTCGTCTGTTTCATACATAACCTCTATATGATCATTGGTGTTGTTTATCTTAGTGGTTTCTTTCTCAGACATTACTGCATTTAGAGCATCTTTTAACTCCTTGTTTTCTCGCTGTAAGTTTTTGAGGTCTTTGTTTAGATTTAACGTTAACTTTTCTATTTCGTAAATCTTATTGCGCAGTTCTGCGTTATCCCTTTCTAAGGTGTTCGCTATTGGTGGTGGTGATCTACCCACCCTGGATTGTTGTTTAAATGGGTTGGGTTGCCTTAAAGGGCTGTTAAACAATGATTGGCTCACCCCAGAATCCTTTGAGCCAGCCTCGTTAGAGGGTGGATTTGCCAGCTGATTAGCTGGGTTACCACCTGGGGTACAATTTCCTGAATCCGTTGTACTCATTGTTTATTTTACTGGTCATAAAGCATCTACCACTCTGACCAGTACGAGTTGGTAGTGGGTCTGGTTTGAGAAGATCATTTACTAAATTCTCGATAGTCAGTTATACCGCCGTGTCTCGGTCGCCAGAGCCTCGTTAGTTATCTAGCAGGGTGCACCACGTGCAGGTGAGGATGACATTTGGACTATTTGTAGACCAATTACTTAAGTCCCCTTTCCCACCCAGAAAATATAGTGAGTGGGAAAAGTGTTGAATGTGATTTACCGTGTACAAATGACAGTTTGCCATATTTTGATAATAATAACTGCAACCAATACGTTAATTTTGCCAAAATTTTTGTAGATAACAATAATTTACACAGTAGTGGAAATGTTTTACGAAATGTAGAATACAGTTCTAAAAGTGTAAGTGCGTCTAATTCTAATATGGAAATATTATGGAGCGTTAATTCCAATGAAGAAATCCATAATTGGTGTACGCAATACGATATTATGGAAGCATTTGAATTGCTTACAAGTAAATATAAATTATGTCTTTTCAAATCAATTATTTTCGTCATAACCTCTCACATTTTGGAATTAGATTTTATTAAAATACGTGTAGAACTATCGCCTGCCAAAATTGGTTATAACAAAACCTACTTAATAAATAAAGCCTCCTTGATGAAATCAAACTTTATTTAAGGTATCAACAAATCGAAATCAAATTGTTTCCTGTTTTTTTATATGCAGTTCTCGATCCGCGATTGATTCGCCTCCGCGGATTCTATAATCGACATGAATATTTGGTTTCATCCCCGAAAATAATTATTATTTTATTTAAATTTACATTTTATTATCTGTTATTGTCTTTGTCAGAGTCTGAAATCACATTGGATCATTTGAAACTAATAAATGAAGAAGAAATAAAAGACTTATTCCAAGATCAACCCCTTGGTCAACGAATTAACTTTCGAATTAAATTAAATAAATTTCGAAGTGATAATGTAAATATGGAGATGAACTAGACCTAGACCGATTTACAAAAAGCTTATTTACTAATTTCATTTTTAGAATTTAGATCCACTTCATGTAATAAAATGTAGCTGTGACCACGATACTTTATCAATGAATTCCGCAATTGAGAAATGGATGGAAAAGAATCAGAATTTAAATAAATCGAGTTCTTCAGATCAGGTTGTATCTGCAATCCTACGCAACCTACAAAATATTCTAGAGTCCACACATACAGGTCGAACTATATTAGGTCTGAAAACCAAACCGCTAACTTCTTTTTACAAAAAAACAATTAGTTAATGTAATCGTTCAAGAGTTTACTGATATGAAGAAATAAATTATTATAATGAGCAAATTCTACAGATGCTTCCAAATGAACCTACAGTGAGTAAGATTAATTTTAATTTGCATATTTGAATTAACTTTTAAAATACCTCTCTTACAGGATTACTATTTCATACCTGGTCAGAAGACTAAAAACGCTAAAGGCAAGCTGTACGATAAAGCGAGCAATGAGGCAGCAAAATTGCTGCAACACAGAGGCGCAACACAGAGAACACAAAATATACATGCGGAATGTATCTTCTCGGGTAAACCCTCTATTAACGATTGCTCGGAAAGCTTCTCTAAAATTTTCAAGGTTATTGCTTGAACAATCTTTTTTTTTTAGATGATATTATTATTGAAGGCGAAAATTATTTAAACTTAACAGAAATTTGTGCTGGGCTAGAAGATTATTATCAGTTAAATTTACATAACGCATTTGTTATTAAACGGTTAACTTTTAAAGGAAAGTTGTACAAAAAAGGATTTTTCATATTTGTCAAACAGCAAGTCGTTGAATGTGTCTACAGAATTGAATTTATAATTAAAGCAAATACCGGCTTAATTTATTTAATTGGTACAAAATATGATTTGGCTTATTTCGACTGCCATATCCAATCATTTGTTATGAATTTGAATAATTGTAATTTAGAAATAATTGAAATTTATGAAACCGGAGCCCCTTTTCATTCTTATACCACAAATGATGGTAGAAGGGTAGTAAGAAAAATGTTTTTTTGAAAATAAATAAATACCATGTAGAATTGTTTTGTATTTTACTGTAACATGAATTTTTATATTTTTATGTACTTTGATTTGCATCCAACATCTTAATAAATAAAATTGAAAAAAATTATTTAAAACGCAAATTATCAGTATACTCGTATTATTTATTTTTATATGCAACAAATAAATTGAATTTGAGAATTTTACCCAAAGGTGCAATTGAAGATCATAATTAAGAAAAAAAAAAATCTTTTAAAAATTAAAATGAGACCATTTTTAAATTACAACCTGTTCATTTAATTTTCAGTTGAAAATTCAAGTTAATTTCATATAATGAACTGTTAAAATTGGGGTAAAATTCAAATGAACCACAATTTAAAATTGAACTCGTATCATTTCAAAATAATGTTGTTCTACTGTAAAAATATTTATTAAAATGCACTTAAAAATAATTACGATTCTATTAAATTTTAAATGAAAAAATTTAGTAAATATATGTTATCTTAATCTAAATTTTACATAATGAACAGATTAAAATAATATTTTAATCCATTTAAAAACTAAATGGTCATATAGTTGACCGAAAAATACCTGGAAAATATATGAATTTTACCTAGATTTTACTATTTTTTTTTCTGAGTGATGGGCACTTTACATGCTGTACGGTTCTATGTAACTCTTTACGTTTTATATGGTGTCTATGCGAGCCAATCTCTGAGATTCGTGTTATTTAGCATAGGGTTGGATTTGTTCCTAGTACAAGTGCATCACCGTAATCATACCGCGGTTACTATTCAGATAATCGAGCTACTAAAGTGTTTACCATATTTTTACAGTTTACCAGCATTTAAAATAGACTGAAACTCTATCACAATTAAGTTTATTTGAGCAAAGTTTATTATAGATTAAAATTATAAATTTTATTATGTTGTCCTATGTGATGCAATTAAATCATCGAATATCCATTTTATTAATACAATAATTGAAAAAACTTTTTTTTTCTTCTAAAATATTTTCCTTTCTAAAATTGTTTCGTTTAAAAAATTATTCAATCAAAGGCAATCCCGAAAACAATCAATAAATACCAAAAATCCAGAAAAACAACTAACCTGAATTAAGTACATGAGCAAATTACATAGATGCAGATAATTCAGGAGCTCAATCTTTAACTAAAATGAAGAAGTGCGAATCGAATTTTGTTAATTCATCCCAATTGAACGCGCCTGTCATTTTGTGTCGAATGAATACTGAATATATGTACACATTGGTTTACTGTAATCGCCATTTTTAATAAGATGCCGATTTCTTTTACAGTAATGTT
The DNA here is from genome assembly GCA_958295665.1 of Tipula vernalis. NCBI lineage: Eukaryota > Metazoa > Arthropoda > Insecta > Diptera > Tipulidae > Tipula > Tipula vernalis. The sequence continues at coordinate 107,176,940 of OY282559.1, read as the reverse complement.
ATTTCTACCTGAATAAAGAATAAAGAGTCATTCTTCTAGAATTTGGATTACGAATAAAATGTTTTTATTCCATCCATACACAAAAGAAAAAAATCCAAACGATGTTTCTATTCAATTTTGACTAAGTTTATTTTTTAATCGTGAAATCCATTTTAAATTATTTATGCCGTCAGCTTCAGCTCCGTATAGGCCACATGAATAAGTTCTGGTAAATTACCGGTCAAATGGAATTCACGATGCCGGTTTGACGATAATAGTTCGATTTCGCAAAATATTGCCCTCTATCACCCATTCAATATAATATATTCATTTTTTTTCTAGAAAAATGTTGCAATTCAAATAAAATGAATGATTTTAAAATTCTCGAGATAATAACAGTATTTGTCAAGAAACAAGAATTCCCAATATTAGTGAAATAAAATATCTTGAGAAACGAGATTTACAAATTCCTATAAAATTTCGAGACTTCTCTAGGCAGGAATTCCCGATCGCAATCTGCAGAGTTTAAGTTTTACCATCGCAAAATGTCACTTTGTCTCACCTTAAGAAATTTTAAATCTGTCAGGTGCACTTTATGGTCAGTTAGATAGAGGGTAGATACGACGAAGTTCTAGGAACTTTCAACACTTTTCGCTTTAATACTTCTTACTCGCGCAGCCTTCTTTGAAAAATGCCCATGAGTAAAGAAGGACCATATCTTTTGCTTTAAATAACTTAAGTACTTAAGAGCGCCGCTTGAATATTATTCTGGTGGCACGTTGGAACGGGTATTTCTTTGAAGAGCTACCATACCTTTGAATTATTTCTAAAATTTTTGTTTTGTTGTATTAGTTTTTTTCATCCGTATGGACGGTAATCGTTAAGCACAAGCGTATTTTGTTCGAACGAATTTTGTTTCTAAGTTACTCTCTATTTTGTTATAAAGGCTTTCAAAATAATAAACAAAGAAATAATCGAGTGCGGAAAATGACATTTTACTGAACGAATAGGCCTCATATAAAAACAAAATACCTTATCGGGGCAAATTGCGGGCAAAATAACTAATGTTATAGGCCTGCAAAATATTTTACAGGGCAGGCCTATAAAATACTATTATTTCATACTATCCAGAAATTCAATATTTACATGATTGATTTCAGTTCGGAAAAAGGATGATTGTGGTTTAGAAAAATACCAGGGGCGGAATCATGAATTCCGGACGGTTAATTTTAGCGGTAGTAAACAATTCTATGAAAAATTTAGAATAAATTCAAAAAATGGTCAAGTTACCCAAGAATAGGATTGAAAAAAATAACCAATAAAATGGCCAAGAATAGTTTTTATTTTATTTCTAATATGTAGTTGGTAACACATTCAGCGAAAAAACGCTTTTGTAGTCTCCTGTCTTTTCAGACCATGAAAATGACCACCAACCGGTTAAACACATAATTTAGTAGTACTTAGTATGTTAAGGCCGGTATTCACGTACAATCAAATTGCGCAATATACTTGTGTGACGTGGGAACATTGCACAATATACTCAAATTTTATTCAACATTTTTGAATTTTGACGTCACTCAATTATATTGCGCAATTTAATTGTACGTGAATACAGGCCTTTAATATAATCAATTAAACAGAAATTAGCATATACAGTCAGAAACATTCAGATGTATACGACAAATAAAAATGAACGAAACACTAAAATTCAGTTTTATTACTTCCGACAGAACAAAAAAAAACATGTTTTACGATGCGATGTCTTATATGTCTATACTGTCCTTCACGTATTTACCTAGAAAAAAAAAACAAATCTACTTCTAACGGGACTTACGATAAATTTTCCTCTAAATATGTAGGCGTATACATCTGAATGTTTCTGACTGTAGTTGCGTAGAAACCTGCTGACTCCATTTGTTTTACTTTAAGCAAAATGTACAATAAAACTTGAAATTTCCGTAGTTATTGATGTAAACAATGCAACAATTTTATATAAAAACCGCAATAAAAAAAGATCTGAATTAAAATAACATTTAACTTCTCAACTAGTTGTTCAGATATAGTGGTCAGGCCCCCACCCGTTGTAAGCGCACTACTCCCTAAACATACACTGTCAGTGAACATTTCTGTTTCATTGAAAGTTTCGGCTGAACTATAGAAATGAATGTATTAGTCAACAACGTACGATTTATGCTGCTTACTCGGAATTAACTTTTCCTCATCTTTTTTTAAAGGTTACCTACTAAAAAATGTCTCGCCGTCAAGTTTTTTTTTTCGAATATACGGCATTAAAACCAGATTGTAAAACAATAGCGGGAAAGCATTCATTGTTTTAAAACAGACAGGCCTTTCTTCTAACAGGCCAATTATTATAAATAAAATATTGTGTTCAATTCTTATCATGAAAGTAAAATTTAAAAATAAAATGTAAAGAAAAATTGGAAAAAATTAGAAAAGCCTACAAATTTAATAACAAATTTATCCATTAATCTCTCTTATCTCATCTGAATTATCTCCCTCTTTAAAAATAAATTTTCAATTTTATGTTAATTTCTGTGAATAAAGCATTAAATTTGATAAATGACATTTCAAAACTCATTTTTCCACGATACCAACCAATAGAAATTAAAATGATCGATATAGCTACTCTGGTGGTAAGCACTGTAATTAGAACTGGAATATAATTATTCTCTGTATTTTCCATGAGAACTGCACTAGAACTCGATAAATTTAAAATTCCTTATATTCTATGTAAATAGAAAAAAAAAGAAATTCTTAAAGTGCCAATGTGTAGTGCATTTAACATAAATACAGATATTAAGTTGTCACAGCAACAAATAATTACAATTATAGCTTATTTTTTAGTTACACTTGATAAACCCATGATTTTATCGAGTGTAGTTGCGTGTAATGACGTCAGTAAGAAATAAGAAAATATTGATGAAATAACTGAAGGGGGAAATTTTTAAACTTAAAATTTGTATTTATATCAAATACATACACTACATATTCCTGGTTTATAAATTTAAATTGTTTCGGCTTACATAGAATAAAAGTAATTAAAGTTTATCGAGTTCTAGTGCAGTTCTCATGGAAAACACGGCTTATACCTACAAAATGTTGGAATGAAACAATACCAAAATGGAATAAAAACTTAGGTGAAGTTTGCCTTAAATCTGTCCTAAAAAGCAACAATAACAAATTGTGCTTATATGTGTTAGTGTAAAAGCCGAAAGTCCCTTTATAACGAATTTTATTTCTAATAAATAGAAAATATATAGTATAATATATAATATTTAAATAAGAAATATAAAGATTAAATAACAAAAAAACATTGGCAAAATATATAAGCTATCTGAAAATAACAGTTTTAGATAAAGTAGGCGATTAGAGTATTTACAACAAAAATTGATTGGATCTCAGATAATTATAATATCACTACCCCCTCCCCGTAATTTTAGCTCAAGGGCCAAGAGTTATACAAATGTATTACTCTTCTAAAATGAGAACCCTACATGAGTTCTTTATGTAGGTAGTTTGGTTTCGTACTGAAAAGTTGGTCTACTCATCAGGTAGCTACGACCAATCTACAAAAATACAACTCTCGCCATTTACAATAAGTATTTGGCTAGAACGTACTGACATAGCGAATCATAGACACTACATCAAAAACCCATGGAGAAATTCATTTGTAAAACTCTTGGCCCTTTTGGGTTAAAATTTCGGGGAGGGAGGGAGCAATGATATTTCTACTTTTTTCAGTAGATATGCTGTGAGCGATTGGCCTCTTTATTTTTCTAATTTACCAAATCAAAAATATTGGGATTTTCATGAACAATTAAGATATTTGTCTATAAAAAAGCCGAAAAAATCAATTGATTTACAGACAGACAATTTAAATTCTTACTAAGAATGGTTGTTCGCCCATTTTTAAAATGTCGTAAATAAAATAAAACAATTAGGTGTTTTTTGTTATATTGTATGTGACGGAATTTTGTCTAAAATTTAGAAAATTTGTTCTCAAAATTAATCATCATCATCAAAAGCTTTTAGTTTTAAGAGGTTTTCAAACCAAACCATTTAACTCTAAAATTTGATATTATAAAGGAAGGTAGTATTTCAGAACAAAATTAGAATATTTGTGTTCAATGAGCTTTAAGCTTGATAATTAATTTATACGTTTTGTGTTTGCACTAAACATTTGTGAGCCTTTTCATAGGTTCAGGTTTTTGTTAAAATGTTTTATGAGCAAAAATTATATTTTGCAAAAAAATATCAAGAAGAATTAGTTTTAAGAGCTTTCAATTAGAAAAGCTTTTAAAACCAAACCATTTTACTCAGAAATTCGATTTTACAAAAGGTAACGGAATTTAGAGATGATTTAGTATATTTGTTCTCTTCTTGGTATTATAATATATAAATCATTTTACTCCGAAATTCGGTGTTGAAAAAGGTGACGGAATTTTGGGACAAATTTAGAATATTTGTCAACAATTTGGCTTGATAATTAATATATACTATGTATTTGGGTTTAAGCTTAACATTTCTGAGCCTTTTAATAATTTCAAGTTTTTGTTATAATGATTTATGTACAAAAAATATGTAAATATTTGGAAAAGGTTTCAAAAGCTTTCAGTATTAAGAGCTTTCACTAATCGAAACTTTTTAAACAATTTATCCCAAAATTCCGTTACCATTTGTAATGGGATTTTGGAATAAATCTAGAATATTTGTTTTCAATAAGCTTTACGCTTGGTAATTAATTCATACTTTTCGGTTTGAACTTAACATTTTTGAGCTTTTAAATAAGTTCAGGATTTAAATAAAATGTTTGATGAGCATTAATTATGTGTTTTAATAAATTGTCAAGAGCTTTGGGTTTAAGAGCTTCCGTTTAACGAAGCTTTTTAATCAAACCATTTTATTTTGAAATTTGATATTACGAGGGATGACGGAATTTTGGGTAGGATTTACGATATTTGTGTTCAAGGTAAATTATTAAGAGTTTTAGTTTTAAGAGCTTTTCAAACCAAACCATTTCACTTTCAAATTTGATATTATAAAGGAAGGTGGTATTGTTGGATTAATTTAGAATATTTGTTTTCAATGAGCTAAGCTTGATAATTTATTTATACTTTCTCGGTAACTTTTGTACCTTTCCATAAATTCTGTCATCCGTCAAAATGTTTTATGAGTATAAATCATATATTTTCAAGTAATGTCAAGAACTTTTAGTTTTAAGAGCTTGCGCTTATTGATGCTTTTCAACTCTAATTATTTTACTCTGAAATTTGATATTACAAAGGGTATTTTGTGGAAAAAATTCAGAATATTTGTTCTCTAAATGCGTTTCGATTTTCGAACGTTCCATGTGTAAGAAAAGCAATTGGTTTACCCAGATTTAATTTTGTGGATATATTCCGGTCATCGTTCAAAAGTAGATGAAACAGAACGTGATTCATTCGAATTGCCTCAAATAAAACGAAAATCTTGCAACTCTATCCTATGACGAGTTATTACTAATCGTGCTAATCACTACCATGTACAACGTAAATAACCTGGGCATTCTTGAATAATTTGCGCAGAACATTGGTTTACAAAATTCGAATAAATTCGAAAATTTTTAAAAATCTCGAAAATCTCGATTACCCCAGAAAAATTCGAAAAATCTCTATGATCTCGAACATTTCAATACCACCGAAAAATCTGGATATTAACGAAAAATATGGAAAAGACTGTAAAAATCTAGAAAACCCACGAATTTTAAAAAATTTCGAAAATTCGTGTAAATATGGAAATATTGGTCAAGTAAGTTAATGTTACTAATTCTACTAAGCAAGTTAAGGCTAAGCTCAACAAAAGGATATGCAATAAGTATAGAACCCTCGAATGTTATCCGACAACCATATTTTTCGAATATGTAGGCTCTGAAATTCACGAATAACATTGAATTATCAAATATACCCTACTACAATCTCAAACGTACTCGAATAATCTCGAAAATCTCGAAAAACCTGACTGTTTCAGAACACCGAATCACCACACCACTTAAGTCCCAGACGTCACGACTCTCATTTCCATGATAAACTCCAAAAATCACAAGAAATTTTAAAAAGTAAATCAAAAGATGAAACCTGAGATAAGCGGATATGAAATCGGGAAGCAAAGAGAATTTCCAAAATCAGGAGAACCCCACCAAAAACAACCCAAAAAATATCATCACTAGTTGCAAAATTAAGTTGGGCATTTGCATTTTCCTTTTATTTAAAATAGTTTTTCAAAATAAACCTGTAAATTCCATTTTTATTTATACCGTTCACTGGTAATCTAAAGATCCGCTAACACTCTGGAGGTAAACCAACATACTGGCCTGCTTATATAAATAAAATACCAGATCTCATTGATTTGTATGTAACGAAAGGGATCTTCGAGGATTACATGTGCATCGAAAACAGCGAAGGGATATATTCCGATCGTATACCTGTTATCATGACTCTCAGCACAATGATAATTAACAAGGATAACCTGCCTAAATTAACAAATAATATAACTAACTGGGACCTATTCCAAGAATTAGTAATGCAAATAAATCTACGAGTGCCGATTAAACCACCGGTACAGTTGGAAGACGAACTAGAGGTATTTAACAGTAATATTCAACAAGCAGCATGGGAAAGTTCTCCTGCTAGTCACAACGAATCCCGTAGGAATCAAAATTATCCTATTGAGGTTAGGCAGTTAGTTAGGGAGAAAGGGAAGAACAACTTATAAAAGAAATTAAGAATGAAACTATTAACAAGTACTAAATGGTCTCACCGAACATAAAGATACTGATTACACTCTTTGGAAAGTAACAAAGGGATTAAAAAGAACCAGAATGCATATACCGCCTATCAAAAATGGGGAAGGAACCTGGGCCAAAAGCGACAAGCAAAAAGCTATTTTATTTGCGGCTCACTTGGAAGACACCTTTCAACCGTTACCTAGACAAACAGCAGATGAAAACATAATAACAGTTAGCAAAATTGTTGAATATAATATTCGATGTGTAACATTACAGGAACTAAAAGATGAGATCAAGTGTAATTTGAACGCACAAAAATCTCCAGGATATGATTTAATTACTGGACAAGTCGTAAAAGCGATTCCCGAGAAGGGACTACGAAAATTGGTTCAAATTATCAACGCTGTCTTCAGACTAAAATATGTCTCACGACAATGGAAGGTTGCTGAAGTAATTATGATCCCCAAACCAGGCAAACCAGCGAACGATAAAAAGTCGTACAGACCGATTTCACTACTTCCTGTAATTTCAAAATTATTAGAAAAATTACTGCTCAAGAGACTCAAGCCAATAATAGAAGAGAACAATTTGATTCCACCACACCAATTTGGATTTAGAGAGAATCACTCTACGATAGAACAAGTTCACAGAATAACGGACATAATCGAAGACGCGCTTGAGAATAAGAAGATAAGCTCCATCGTCTTCTTGTATGTAGCACAAGCTTTCGGCAAAGTTTGGCACCAAGGAATTGAATTTAAATTGCATCGAGATCTACCTAAGCAGTTCTATCAAATTCTTAAATCTTCTCAACGGAGAGTACTCTGAACTAAAGAGCATATCAGCAGGCATACCACAGGGTAGCGTACTGGGTCCTATATTGTACATCCTGTACACCAGAGATATGCCAAATAAAGAAGGTGCCACCATAGCAACATTTGCAGACGATACAGCTATTCTGGCGACTGGAAAGTGTATATCGGAAGCAACGACCAAACTTCAAAAAACAACCGACACAGTGAGTAGTTGGACAAAGAAATGGCGCATTAGCCTAAACGAAACAAAGTCGGTTCACGTAAACTTCACAAACCAGAAAGTTAACTGGATTCCAGTGAAACTTAATTCAAGGCAGGTTCCAAATGGAAATACAGAGAAGAGATAGATGGAAAGAGCATGTTAAAAAGAAAAAAGAAGAATTGAACATCAAATATAGGAAAATGTATTGGCTAATAGGTAGAAACTCTGAGCATTTTATTTTTCTAGGTTTAACTGACGTATTAATTTATTTGTTGATTTAATTTGTGAAAAATATGATAAACTACATTAACTACATTAACTACGTAGTCAATGTAGTTAATGTAGTTAATGCGTAGTCAATGTAGTTTATGTTGTTTTTAAACGTCAAATTATTTAGTTTAATTCGACTTTCGTGAATAAAACGTGTTTTCAACAAGTTACTACCAATTTTTAATTTTTTAATTAAGTGGTGGATTTCGGTAGATTAAGCTAGTGTATTTATATTTTAAAGAAACCGTGATACAAAAACAAAAATTACCAACAATGAGCGGAAGAAAGATGTCGAGCTATTGGGAAGAAGGGAAATATGAGCCCTTGAACGAAATCGATAAGAATGGGAGGAAGCGGATAGATGCACATTTTGCAAAGCTATCCTCAAAAATACATCTCAAGGTCGTCTTATCGCTCACAGGTACATACAATTTAATATTTGTTTATATGTTTTGTAAATGTCATTAAAATTTAATTAATTTGTTAGAAAATTGTGCTTGAAAAAATCTTCATCAGTGATGGATATTTCTACAAATGATAAAGATTCATTCTCTGACTATGAAGGGGATACTACCGTCCAAAATGAAAGTGGAAATTTAATAATTTTTGTGGGCGATGCCGATGACGAACAACACGCCGATTTCAGCGGTGAAGGCCCATCCGGTCGCATTGAGATTTCTACACCGGATATTGAAGCAAATCTGGCTTATGACGATTCCATAATTGAAGCATAATTGGGAGTGAGTTCTGTTCAAAACTATTAAATAACCTTTTTATCAGATAGGAAATCAGTTCACTTAAAATTAACGTTATTTAATACTTTTTTCAGGCCGTTCTTGCTACCGAACAAAACTCAAATGGTGGACATGAAAGTTCCACCCCAACTTCCGCTTCATCCACGCCATTACGGCCATTTCTAATTTCGTCGGGATTTGGCTCATCATCCGCATCGTCGTCGCCGACGACGTCATCCAACAATCAAAAAAGAGCTTTTCGCAGCCCAGAAAAGCGTTCGTGGAAAAAAACTGTCACATCACAAAGAAAGGTATCCAATTTTATAGACTGCACCACAACCGATAAAAAGTCCAAACTTGACCTATGTTTGGGCAAATTTTTCTTCGGATGTAATATTCCGTTTCATGTGGTAGACTCTAAATATTTTAAAGAGTTGATATCCGAGTTACGCCCGTCTTATAAATTACCTTGCCGTCAGACATTGTCCACTACTATTTTCAACACTGTACACACAGAAAATACAGAAAATGACAAGAGGAGCATTGGACAAGCACAAGAGACTGTATTATTAATAGATGGTTGGAAGAATTCATCCAATATATACATTGAGGGTCAAACAGGTAACAATATCGCAAACTTTCTGAAACTTAACAGAGAGACGTCGACAAGGAGCTTGCCAGTGTGGCTAACAGACTACTGAAGATTCCAGCATCATCAGCCCAGTTGGAGCGTTTGTTTAGCAACTGGGGACATATTCATAGCCTTCGGCGAAATAGACTGCAGTCCACTATATCCCAAAAATTGTTGCATACCTATTATTGTTTGAAACTTAATGGTGAATATCAACATGTATCAGAATCAGAAGATGAGATTATATCTGATTAAATAACACGACCATATTTAAGAAGTTACTGAATTTTTAAGGGGAAAAAAATGATAAATAATAAAGAAAACATTGAATTTTTGAACCAAACTCTGCTTTTTAATTTTAAAATTTCATTCTAAGAAATTGAGTAATTCATAAAATCGTACTGACGTAGTCAATGATGTAGTTAATAATGTAGTTAATTGAAAAACATGACTACGTAGTTTTTAATAAACTACGCGTAGTTTTTGACGTAGTTTTTTGCGTTTTTAACTACTTAACAACTCTGATTGCACATAAACAATATAACAATTTGTAATTTAAGATTTATTATTTTGTTTGTGCGTTGGTTCCAGTTTATGAAGTTTAGAATTTTTCGCTGGTTTGATCCTTTATTCCTAAACAATTCCTAAATTCCAATATTGCTTCGTTTATAGAAATAAATATTTGTCACAAAACTTTTAACACATTTCTCATATTGAACAACTCTACAAAATAAAGGTTGCTCTGGTACAATTCATAATTATATTCAGTGTGGTGTATTTTATTGTAGTTATAATTTAAAAAATAACCTTTCAAATTTCATCCAAATTGCTGTCTAATTAGTAAAATTAGTTTTTAATTTTAAAAATATTAAAAAGAGAATTCAAGTATATAAATCCCAATTGTATAATTTTCAGTTTTTGTGTATGTTCTGGTTTTTACAACGATTATTATTTTTTATTGGGAACCATAAATTCACTAAATTATGTTAAAACCTATAAATGTTCATAAAAGGAAAAACATTTGAAAAAAATCGAAATAAAATGTGCCCATCATAAATCATAACCACTAACCAATCAACATTATCTTTCGATAAATTATATTGAAAAGCTTCGTACCACAATATAAATTAAACTTGTATACGATCCAAGCAGTAAAGGTTGATTTATGGTTTGTAAATATGCGTGTTGTTTTACAAAACAGGCCAATAATGTTGTATTTACATTTTTTTTTAAACACTTTAATTTTTTAATTTGAAATTTTATCTTTTGCTATTTTGTTCATCTGGCATAATAATTTACATGGGTTTTTTCTTGTGAATAATATTACATTTTATCGTAAAAACGTCTTAATTACTTTTCATATCGACTTTTGCGTTCTACCATTAAACTGAGAATCACAAAAAAAAATTATGAACAATAAAAATTTTATTGAATTCACGAATCGTTGATTACATTGTTGAAAATTTCTTTTTATTAAATTGAGAAACGTTAAATAAATAAAAGAATAAAAATGAAAATGAAGCAAGGTCTGTCTCTATATATGTACGAGTACGTTACAGCTTTTAACGATTGAAATAGTCTATTTTCAATTAAATTTATCTATTCTGTATCGTAAGCGCATTGTTTAGCACGGACAATGAACTCGTTGCGGTATTGTAAATTCCTTTTATTTATATTACAAAAAAATTATCTACCTAATTCACGATTTTTTTTTTTTTGATGAAATATGAGAGCTACAATGGGGTATGGGGCAAAAAAATCGTACAGTATTCAGTAAAACAATTTTTACTCAATAAAATATATTTGAGTAAATTTTATTAAATATTTAATGGATTTTTTATTTTGGCACATTACATAACAAATAAAAAATCCTCGTGAGAACGCTTATACCACATAACATAAAACAGAATCGTTTTTCTTTAAAACAATAACAGTGGGAATGGGTCTGAGTGTGGGAAACAAAGGTGCTTGTAAATCTTTTGTATTTAATCTAAAGATGAAGATTCAATAAAAATACTGTCTATTAAGTATGACATGCGAATGAAGTTTATCTTCAATTAATATTAGATTATACAGGGTGATCCATTTTAATCGACAGATCAAAATATCTCCTAAAATACGCTAGCTACAAAAAAATGGTTAAGACAAAAAATGGCAAGGACAGTGGGAGTCATTTATCTGTACTTCAGGTCAATTTTCAAAGTCATTTGAAGGTCAAGGTAATTTTTTTTAAATGGAAACCCCTTTTTTGACACCGGTTCGAAAAGTGTGGGGAAATTTATGTCCAAATATGTATTTTCCATGACCTCCCAAGGTCACCTGAAGGAAAATATTGTAGTTGTAAAGCTTATGATTTGCTAAGAAAATCGCTCGGGGAAGTTTCGTCTACTTTACGTTAACATTTTTTTGTCTACAAAGAAGTCACAGCATTATCCATTATGTGCTGGAGGTATTACTTGACACATGATGCACGGAAAATGTTGTGAGTTCTTTTATCTGTTACAGTGAATTTCGATAGCAGACGTATATTTCAGTTCGGACATATCGAAATTGACGCTTTATTAATTTTTTTTTTGTGTGGATTATTTAAGTAGCTTTTTTAAACACACAGACAAACATGCAGCCGTTCGGCTTCTGAAGTACATATTTTTCAATCATATTTATATTTCGTTGTTACATTGTGAATTGGATTGCTTTTTTGTTTGCTGATTTATTGCATGTGTCAGTCACTAATATTTATTTACCATATTTACTATCAATATTTATCCGAGTCACTTTGCACCTGAAGAGTTCCATATTGAATTATTGAATATGAAGTTCGTCATATCCCAGTGACTAGTGCTTCGATTCAAATTTTACATGCCAAACCGAAATCTGAACAATCATTCCTCGTCCTTATACCATTGAGATCGCGGCACCAATGATGCAAAACAACGAGCCATCGCTCTGAAATCAAATTAACGAGATTATTTGACGACTTGATGAAATGGATCGCAATCACCGCCGAAACCGCTCGCAACAGGAACCCTTCACAAATTAGATCCATCAATGCAAACGGCGACATGCAATAGTGGTATCATGAACTGTCGCCTCAAAATATTTGATAAGTCATCAAATACTACATACCTTATTGACACCGGCGCCGACTTATCGGTCCTGTCAGTAGCAACGGATAATCAACGAAATCACAATCCTGATTTCTATTTATACGCAGCAAATGGGGCGAAACTAAAAAGTTTCGGCAACAAGCGAGTTACGTTGGATCTTGGCCTCAGACGGCAATTCACATGGTCATTTGTAGTAGCGAAGGTAACAACGCCAATAATCGGCAGACTTCTTGAAACATTCAGGCCTTCTAGTTGACATACAAAGTGGTCGATTATTAGATCCAAAAACGTCGTTATTTGCTGTAGCGTCGAAAACTCTGGACGAATCACCTACGGTTCGAGTGATAGTGAGTTTTACCGCTGCCAAAGGAGTTCAAAGCCTTAACCTATGAAATACAGACAACTGGACATGCAAAGCATAAGGTAACTCATCATATAATAATAGGCGGTCCACCTGTATTCGCCCTAACCGAGAAGATTGAGCGCAGAAACACTGGAGATCGCCCGAAAAGAATTTCAGTACATGGTCGACCAAGGCATTTGTAGGCGCTCCGATAGACCATGGGCAAATCCGTTGCACCTAGAACAGAAAAAGAACGGCGACTGGCGACCTTGCGGGGACTATAGGGTGCTCAACAACGTTTACAGTGCAAGATCGATATCCGATTCCCTGTATGCAGAATTTTACGCACCAGCTGGGAGGAACCTCAATTTTCTCCACCATCGACATTGTTCGCGCTTACCACCAAATCCCAATCGAGGAGTCCGATGTAGCGAAAACGGCAATCTCCACGCCCTTTGGCTTGTACGAGTTTACGCGCATCACTTTCGGGCTAAGGAATGCGGGCAACACCTTCCAACCCTTCATGCACTCGATCCTACAAAACCTGACCTTCTGTTTCGTTTATCTAGACGATGAGATAGTGGCATTCCAAACAATGGAAGATCATTTAAAACATCTTGCGATAATTTTTTCGAGGTTGAGCGATGCCGGGCTGGTGATAAACACAGAGAAATGCCATTTCGCATGAGGTTACTCTAGAGGGAATCAAACCTCTCCCTGAGCGTGTTGCAGATATCGCTAAGATGACTCTGCCTACAACGTTGAACCAATTACGTCGATTTTTAGGAATCATACATTTTTATAGAGGATTCATCGCCAATCCAAGTAGGAGTCAAGCTGTACTAAACGATTATCGAAAGGGGAGCAAGAAGAATGATGCGAGAGTAATCGAATGGTCAACAGAAACGGAAGAGACATTTAACCTGACCAAAAAGCAACTGAGCGAAGCAACACTATTGGTCCACCCACCATCGTGGATGCGTCCGATACGGCGATTGGAGCGGTAATTCAACAGTGGGGGAAAAGCAACAAGGAGGATGACAACCTCTTCAGTTTTATTCGGTTAAACTGACCGCCACGCAGCAACGTTATAGCGCATACGACCGGAAGCTATTAACCGCATATTTATCAGTTAAACGTTTCAGACATATAATCGAGGGTCGACTGTTCACCTTATTCACGGACCATAAACCTATAATCTACGCATTCAACCAAAATTTAGCAAAGGCTTTCCATCGACTACAACACGATCGCAAACGCCCAACGAACCGACGAGGAATTAAAAGAACTGCAGGAATCGTCAACGGAGCTGAGATTCGAAGAAATTGCGGTTTCTTTTAGTTCAACAACATCATTGTTCTGTGATGTCTCAACAGGAAAACTCGTCCGTATATTCCATTGGATTTCCGCAGGATAGTTTTTGAAGCCACGCACAATTTGGCTCATCCAGGCATGGCAGCTTCTGTAAAGGCTATGACAGATCAGTTCATTTGGGCAGGAATTCGGAGGGCCAAAGATATTGCATTACAACGATCGACCGTTTCACTAGATGGACCAAAGCATCGTGTTCAGCAGCTGAATCGCTCGTTTCGGAGTTCCGTTATCAATAGTGACGGACCAGGAACCCCAGTTCGAGTCCGAATTATTTGCGGAGTTTTCAAAAGTGTTGGGTTTCGAGTACAAAAAAACCACAATGTATAATCCTAAATGCAATGGATTGATTGAGAGATGGCACCGAACTCTTAAAGCAGCAATTATGTGCCATGAAAGAGACACTTGGACACGAGCTTTACCGGCAGTACTATTAGGATTACACACCACTTACAGAGAGGACCTGAAAACTACTTCAACCGAGTTAGTTTATGGTGAATAAAGTCGCATACCAGGCCAATTCATCGACGAAAAGAAAAAAAGCTCGAAACAATCAGAGTTCGCAAGGGAACTACGGGAGCATTTTGCCAAAATTTGTCCCACCCCAATATCTCGTCACTGCAATAGAGCAGTATTTGTGTTACAAGAGCTCAAGACTTGTACACATGTTTTTGTGCGAACAGATTTGTGCAAAAGATCATTACAGCCGCCATACGATGGTCCATTTCAGGTCATCAAACGAAAAGAGAAATCATTTATCTTGAAAGTCAAAGATAAACGGAGCAACATATCAATCGACAGGCTAAAGCCGCGTGCTTCATCGAAGATAATCAAACTGACGCACCACAAGCTGCCAAAACGTCAAATACAGATGTCTCAACACCAACGGTGGATGTACAGGGTAAGTCACACACTACAAAAATTCGTTTTGGCCTAAAAACACAACCATCATCAAGCAGAAAATCACCCAGCGCACTCAGTAACCAGAAATCTTGTTTAAAGACCAACGATCTAGTCACCACCATTCCAAAAACGTCAGTAACCCGAAGTGGAAGATTCACGAAAGTGCCAACACGTTTCACAGTATCGTTCACTGGCAAGGGGGTGATGTGGCAGTTAGGTATGCCATCTATCAAAGAAACCGACAGTCAACAAACACTTGGTTCAGACGGTTTGGTGAATTTGAATTGATTCTCGAAAATGTCGCGTTAACGGCCCTACATACGACTTGATATGGTCGGTCGGTCGGGCCGATTTGGTTATAGCAGACGTGAAATCAGGTCGTGTATAGATTTGTCATATGACAAATTTTCTGTCGGGTATGTCAGATGGTTAAAACCATCCAACCATCACCCGACCACCCGACCGCCTTACCAAATCAGATCGTATGTATTGTTGTCGGGTGGTTGGGTAATTTTTCTGTCAGTGAAACGTCAAATGTATACAAACATATTTATGTAAAATGGCGAAAACACCAATTACAGAAAGAGAAGTTTTAATCCAATTTTTGGAATTATACAAAGAAAAGAGCTGCTTGTGGTGCATAAGCAGCAAGCAATACTCCAACAGGGATGCCAGAAATAAGGCACTACAGCTGTTCCAGCAGAAATTGTGCTTGATTGATAGCGAAGCCACTATCGAAACAGTGAAAAAAAAAAATTGAAAACATGAGGGCCTCGTACAAAAGAGAGCGAAAAAAAGTAAAGTATATGTGTGCATATAAACAAAATATTACTCAATTTATATTAAATTTACACCCCAGCGGAATCGTATGGGATAGCGACTGGGTGTCAGTTGCAACAAATGGCGAAATTACAGAGAACAATCGCAGAAAAATTAATTTCTGAAATTATATTTTATGGTAAATTAGATAAATTGACTCTTCAATCCACCATCAACTTAAATTCTGAGTACGAACACGTGGTACTCTCTCCATCACCATCGCCGTCAGCCAGCTTTGGATATAGCAAATCTAGCCTAAATTTCCCACAAGCATCAGCACCTACGCCATCTGAATTAACTATGGGCCTACAAAATGGCGAAATTGTAGGCGAAGTTGTAAATATTGATAGTAGCCAATACTCGATGGAGGATTACATCGTTTTCAAAAATTATAATTATAAACCAAAATAAAATAAATACTAATTTTGATTGTTAATCTGTTAATTTAATCAATTCTGTCCCCAACACATTAATCATGCGATCTTGAATAAAACACACGACCTTTATCATTGAAAAATTCCGTAAAATTATTCCGGACATTTCTGTCGTCCTCCGTTTGTTGAATTTGATTTCTACGATTAATCTAGTAGCATAACATTTTGTTGTCGCCAGCTAGCTTCTCGAAACGCTCCATTCTCTATATCTTCGTGATCTACACAATTTGCGGCAAGATAATTATTCGACGTTTTCCTTAAATAATTGTGCAGCGCACAGCACCCTAAAACAATCCAATCTACATCTTCTACGTTGATTAAGATCGGTTTCCGCTAAATTCTGAATCGCGAAGATAATATCCCAAAGACCAGAGATCTCCACTACTCTCCTGGCCCTCGATAACCTGTAGTTAAACACCCTCTTTTCTTTGGTTAAGTCTTTCTGGGGATAATGTTTCATTAAATTTTTGCTCAATGCAAAAGCGCTGTTTCCAACGAACACGTATGGTGCTGATATAGTTGTACCAGGCAATAACCGGAAGTTAATTTTTACTTTATTAATTTTTTGTTGAATATTAATTAATTCATGTAATATCTAATATGCTACCGGTGATTATACCATTTTAAGTGTGTTTCGATTAACACGAGAAGTATATTAGTATTTACGTGGATTAGTGGATATATTTGTGCGCTGCAACCAACACGGCCAGCTATCACAATGCCAGCTTATAATACCCAACAGGGGCAATTGGAAGAATTCCTAATTCTAACGTCTACTATTTAATTAAGTACAAACTAAACACTTTTGGCAACAAAATAATAATCCTATTCATATTTTTAGTTATAGAATTGATGATGCAGACGATGTTGAACCTAAGAATTAATTTTTTTTATGGAATGCATAAAACTAGAAGCTTAGTAAGTTTGTACGAAACATTTTAACATTGAACTTAAAATTACACAAACACAAAACATGTTAATGGCAAAAAGGAAATTACCAAAATTGTTTCTTAGAATTTTTTTTAATTAAACAAAATTGTAAATTTTTCAATTTATATTTTTGCTTTTTCCTACCAAACAGGACGACAAAGTTATTTCTTTAATGATAAATTTGAATTAGGGCAAATAAATGTACATAGGTACCTTACATAACTCTAATTTTAAAAATTTCCACGAAACGAAAATGAATTTGATCTTTTTACATGTATGCTTTTACATTACCTGTAAAGTGGTCGGGTATAAAATACACCTACTAGGTGAAGATGTTACGAACCTCACATTCCTGGATATTATTTGGATAAACAAAATACTCATTAATAGATTTAACTTTTTTTTGTAAATAAACTCATCAGTTCGAAACTGCTTTAAATAAATTTTAAGATTTTAGAAATAATTAATATTTCCAAGAAGAAGACTCATCAAAATCCTTTTTCTATTCCAAGTAATAAAATTTTTAATTAACGTAGATTTATTTGTTGTAACATATCGGTAGTCCTTTTTCCCATTATCACTGCAGCATATAAAGTCTAAATACCTCTCCAAAACATTTTGTTACATAAAGGAAATGTATTCTAGTTATTTAAACTGTTTTATTGTGACGTATGTCGAATCAATTTTTAATTATATCTATGCATTTTATTAATAATTTAATATCCCATTTATTTTCAAATATTGATTTTTTCATTCCACCACAATTTTATTTTGCAATTAATTTGTAATAATACCTTCGCAAAACAATATTCGACCAATTAATCACTAACAGATAAATTATTTTTGTATTGTAAAGCACAATTATATACAATGTATAGCTTTTGTATCTATGTATGTATATTTATGTACATACTTGTATACAAAAATGAAAGGTACAGACTAAAATTTGTTTTGTATTACAAGGGCCATTTGAGAAAGAATCCTATGTACGGTATAAATTAAGCTGGATCTGATGGTGCTATAGTAGTTCTAAATTATTCTACATCACCCTTATAAGGCCTTATGAGGCCTTACTCTCAAATGGTTTGGGAAGCGCTGATTTATTTTTTCGGTAATTTGTATGATATTCATACACATAGTTTATTATACCAAATTATTATCCAGCAATTAATTAAAATGTATCAAAGGCTTCATGACAATTTTGGATTAAATATAATTATTAATACAAAATCTTGTTTTCCCCAATTATTGATAATCCATCCCATTACTATTCATTTTGCAATTAATTTGTAAATAATACTCACTCGACTAATATTCATCATCTACAGAGATATATTGTGATACTCCAAGTACTTAAACTTTTGAAATTTATACGATATTTTACAAAAATTGTTGTAAAGTATTTTTCAACAAGAGGTGTGATTTTAAATTTGGCGCTATTTTTCATCTGTCAAAGTTGGTTCTGTAATTATTAGAAATTGTGTGCATAAGCAATTCGTAAAATTCGGTCTGCATTTGGACAATCTTTATTGCAACATGCTACACAACTCGTCAGATAATCACATTATTGAATATTTCAATTTGCCGTTTAGATCTTGCGATTTAGGTTATATGGTTAGGTTAAGTTAAAGTGGCGGTACACCAGGACCAGGCATATACACAAAACTGGTCCGTAGCCATACCACGACTTAATTGTATATCCTCCCTTTTAGGTTGAGGCTACCTCATACAAAAGTGTGGGTCTGATTACCGCAGTATACAGCCAAAGTGCGATGGGGGGCACCAGCCCCCATCTTTCCCAATGGCATTTTTGCAAGAGTTCAGCGCTTTTTTCCAAAACAAGATCCAGAAACTTCGCTTCATCTAGAAAAGTCAAGCTGAATTCATTTAAAGTGGGATATACATATATAACAGAACTTCATCAAAAAAATCATTTTAGAATCCCTGTGCGGTATGGCACGGTAAATTGCAATTCTTTTTTGTAGAGTGTATGAACACGTTAATTTATTTTCTAACAATAATTATTTTGATTTTGTTTCATTTATTACTTTTATTAGGAGTGACTCCTGTACATGTTATTTAACGACTCGCCTATTTATAGCAACGTCACTTTAGAAATATTGCAACAATTTGTGTGATTGTGAATGTGCCAAATATTGCAGTTCTCAATCGTTGCCAACTTTGTTGCGATTCATCTGTAGTGACACTTTTTTTTTTGTTATTGTTCTGATTACAATTTTTGTTATTTAAGTTAGGTTATGTAAAGAAATTATTAGTGAATACAACAGAAAATTATTAATGGATGTATACATATATCAAGTAGTGCGTTTGAGATAAGTATTCAATTAAATGTCCTTCGTATCCCATGCATTAATCTTATGTATTTATTTCAGAAATCGCATTCGTCACTGTAATGACAATCGTATATTACAGCTGTAATATAATTTGTGTATTGGATATTCTGGGGGCCTATTCTCGAATTCCACATCCATTTTCTACATGTGGACATCTGTCAAAACTCATAAAAATTGAATTTTTTCGGTACTAAGGGAATATTTCCGAATGGGTATAAGCATGTGGAAAAATTCCCTATATAGGAAAATGTCAATGCCGCATGTGTTTTATATACGAATTACAATTTTCGAACCATTTTTTGACAACTTTGACAGATGTCCACATGTGGAAAATGGATGTGAAATTCGAGAATAGGCCCCCTGACAGGTAAATGAATTCAATAACTATAATCAAAACATTAAACTAATTACATTTCTTATTATATTTTAGAAATTGCAAACTAAAACTACTTTAATGACATTGCCGGTAGCTGATTTGGTTTATCAATTAATTTAAAGTGGATTTATGGTAAGTATATTCAAATCTTTAAGACATTAATGACGTTTTGTTTACATTAATTTAATATTTATTTTTTTTAGGTAATTTATAATTTTAGTGGCGTAGACAATCCCATTTCGAACGCACAGGTCAAATTTCATCATAATCGGTTGAGAAATAGACAAATTCCCTCATACTTGGCCACATTCCAGAACTTCATCTAAAAATCATTTTAGAATTTCATTTTCAAAGCGGATGTTAAATTTGACTAAAATCCGTTTAGAAATAGATAAGTTACATCCTAATTGGCCATTCATATAATTAGCTAAAGGTTCAATTTGAAATGTAAAAAAAAAGAAAATAATAACTTATATGTTAATATTTTCTTTGGTAAAAGGTTCAATTTGAGGTTTGAGATATTAACAGTGACCTTTCTTAAGTCTTAAACAATATTTGTGTACAGTTTGATTTTAATCAATCATGGCGTGTGGATTTGTTTAAATATGATGCACATATGCCGTATATACATAAAAACACTCAGTTATATAGATTGCCCAGCTGCTCACTAAACACTAATCCAATCCCAACTCAACCCCAGTTCAACCCGCAAACGGCCTCCAACTCAACCTTCAACCCAAACGCAAACTCGATATAAAACATTGGCCAACTGCTCACTATATTTTAATCAACCCTAACTTAACTTCAACTCAGCCTGCTAATTGACCGCTAATTTAACCTTCACCCATAGAAAAAGTATATAAGAATGATTCTTTTCAAATATTAAAATGATATTCGAATCATTCAAATAGATAATTATAACTGACTGTATGTGCTCCAATACAGAAAGCGACCAACATATAGTTTTAATTATGTTCCTATCCTTGTTGCACTGTGATACCAAGGGATCCTACTCCCCTTACACCTTCATTGTAACCATTTTGAGCTACTTATGTAGCGTAAGATATCTCGCACATTGCAGTTCTCGAGATCCATAAGGCCGTCAAAACTATACTTGCCCAGATGTTTATGCCTCCTGTAAGCTAGCGCCGGGCATGAGCAGAGGAAGTGGCTCAGAGTCTCTTCATCCTCCTGATCCATACAGCTTCTACAGAAGCATTTGCCATTGACCCAAGCCCCCAGTGTCCTGTGAGCACCCCCACGACTATACTTAAGTCAGGTCTACGTAGGGATAGTAGTGTTTTGGAGCGCTTCAAGCCCAGTTTCGGCCAGACTTGCCGCGCTACATAGCATGTTATGGTGTTAGTCCACTTCTTCTGCCGAGGTGTAACTAACCGGCCTGGGTTTTTACGGCACATGTGGTCGCACACTAAATTGGATAACTTCCTGTCGGCCTGGGGGGGTCACATTATCCGCATGTGCAGTTGCCAGTTTTTACATACAAAAAAAAAAAACAAAAAAAAATAGTGTGCTAAACAATGTAACTCTTGGCCCACCTCGCGAAACGTCCCTCCTACACCCTGCCTGTTCATTCATCACTAACTTAAATTACCACATGGCTTAGGATTCCATAATTAAACACAAAAAAAACCTAAACGCCATGTTGCCTTTTCGTTACAAAAAAAAACACATACCTACATTAAAACTAAAACTTACGATTTTTTTTTTTTTCCGAAATTCCGCACTGCCTAAGGGTAATAATATTTCATTGATGAACAGCTCACTAATTGTTGACACCGCCAACCATATACCGCAAATAGTGTAATAAGAATGTCCTTACAAAATTATCCCTGACACGTTCCTGCAGCTTTGTATATAATATGGCCTATTATGGCCTTCAATCGACCATATGATTCACAATCGATCTATTTTAATAACCCTTCATCAAATTGCTAGTAGAATTTTATGATTATTTAATTTAAATTCACTCACAAAAGAAAACTGAATTAAACAATTTGGCTTTTTTTTTTTTGTTTGGGTTGTTTTTCCAACTTCTTTTCGCTACGTTCACGAATACGATCAAAACGCCATTTTTTTTTTGTTTGTGTTACACACCATCTATATATATAATTGCGAAGTGTACATGAAAATTAGACTAATAAATCGCCTCCTACAACCTTCGAATATATCTCATTCGATAGATATTAATCTCAAGGTTGTTGCAAAAATAAAAATTTTCCTCCAAATTGTTTACTTTTTGTTGTTTTTGGAAAAACCATCCGAATGCAATCAGTAAGCGGATCTCCCTATTTTTCCGAATAGTCCATTTTTTGTAAGTTTTTTGTTATTTTTTTATATATGGGTTTTTAATACATAAATATTATACTTTTGTTTTAATTTTGTTTTGAAAAAGTTTTAATTGTCATTTTTTCAATCTAATTGTGTGAATTCATTGTGTTATTAAGAAAGTGCGACAATAAACACCTGAAAAGGAATATTTAATAGTTTTAAGATGAGTACCGTTCGTCGAGGAAGATCAGCCAAAAGGGGGCGTGTTATTCGGAATGTGAACGAGCAAATGCAGTTCCATAGGATGCGAGTTAATGATTATCGCCGCAATCTTAAAATAAGGGCCAACATGTCGTTCAGGGAAGATTTGTTGGATGAATCTACAATACTAGAAAATAACTTGGGTGCAATGAATATTGAATGTGTGCATTGTAAAGCTTTACATTTTGTTAAAGAGGCAACTAATGGTTATTTTAGTTCATGTTGTCATAACGCTCTTATATCTCTCCCAGAACTACAGATACATCCGCAGTTGAGAGACTTAACTCTAAATAGTACGAATTTTATCAAACACATTCGGAAATATAATAGTGCAATGGCATTTGCCTCCCTATCAGCTACAAAAAAAGAAATTCCAGTCCATACTGTTTTAAAATACAAGGACAGATTTACCGTTACATTTCGGATTTGTTGCCACCTAATGGAGAAAGCGCTTCTTATGGCCAGCTTTACTTTATTGAATCGTCGGTTGCTACTGACTTACGTATGAATCGTAAAGAAAATAAAGGATTACAACGATTAATATTTGCAAGCTTGACTGATATTCTTGCTAACAATCCGTACGTTCAAGCTTACAAGATTGCAGCTGAAACGATCGAACAAGAAGAAGAGGCACACAACCTAGAGCTTCGGTTTATTGATAATATTTCAATGGATATGCGGAGATTTAATAGACCCAGCGCAAATGAGATCGCCGGAGTATTTAATTCTGTTGATGGAGAACCTCCAGGTCATCGTTATGTCGTTATTCACCACCGGCAAAGTGGTCCGAAAGTGTTGCCTGTTTTAAGTCTTCACTGCGATCCTATGCTGTATCCACTGCTATATCCGTATGGTGATCCAGGATGGGACCCTCAAATGACTCATAATGGTCCACGTCGCCAAAAAAATCGTCAACGTATGACTATGTTGCAATTTGCATGCTACCGACTTGCTATACGCCAAGGATTTTCACACATTCACCAATCAAAAAATCTATTTCAACAGTATATCGTCGATTTGTATGTTAGAGTTGAAGGTGAAAGATTGAATTATATTCGACAGCATCAGTCGGATCTTCGCGTTGAACATTATAGAGGACTACAGGATTTTGTTCTGCAGCATGCGCAGTTACAAAACCTTGCTGCGGGAAAAATTGTGGTTTTACCGTCTTCTTTTGAGGGTAGTGCACGTAATATGGCTCTACGATATCAAGATGCAATGGCGATAGTCAGGAAATTCGGAAAACCAGACATTTTCTTAACGATAACGTGTAATCCGAATTGGCCAGAAATAACTTCAGAGCTGGGGGAAAATGAAAAGCCTACTGATCGTCCTGACATTGTATCCCGGGTATTTCACTGCAAGCTAAACGAGTTGAAAACAGATATTTTAAAAAATAGCGTCCTGGGAATTGTTGTCGCCCATGTGTACGTTATATAATTTCAAAAGCGTGGATTACCACACTGCCATATGCTTCTGATACTTGATAAAGACTCCAAATTTCAAGAACCAGCTGATATTGATATATGTGTTTGTGCTGAAATACCTGATCCGGTACGCTTTCCAAGGCTTTATAGTACTGTTGTTTCATGTATGATCCATGGGCCATGTGGTGTTCGTAATCCAAATGCTCCATGCATGAATAATGGGAAATGCACAAAAAAATTCCCGAAGGAATTTTTGGAAGAAACGATTGAAAATAATAACGGATATCCAAAGTATCGCAGGCGTAATAATGGAATAATTGCACAAAAAGGAGTTCATCAAATTGATAATCGTGATGTCATTTCTTATAATCCGTTTCTACTGTTGAAATACAACGCTCACATAAATGTGGAAATTTGTTCCAGTGTCCGCTCGGTGAAATACCTTTTTAAATATGTA
This sequence comes from Tipula vernalis, assembly GCA_958295665.1. Lineage (NCBI taxonomy): Eukaryota > Metazoa > Arthropoda > Insecta > Diptera > Tipulidae > Tipula > Tipula vernalis. Next base: position 107,152,454 of record OY282559.1, on the reverse strand, counting down.
TATAAAGGCTATGACTCGGCAAGTATGGAATTCGTTAGAAGCGTCAATGAGGGCCATCAACTAGGATATGATGAAATTATAACATATGCAAACATGCGATATGTTAGCTCACACGAGTGTATTTGGCGTCTTCATGCGAACGAAATGCATGACCGATCACATACAATAGTTCGTTTAGCAGTCCATGACGATGGCTTCCAGAATGTATATTTTAGAGAAGGGGGTGAACAAAATGCACTTGAAGTGTCAAATTCAAAGCGTACAACATTAACAGCATGGTTTGATTTAAACATGCGTGATCAAAATGCTAACCAATATTTGTATAATGACATCCCGCAACATTACAAATTTACAAACAATAAATGGATGCCACGCCAAAGAGGTATTAGCAAAGTGATTGGAAGAATATACGGGGTCGCGCCAAATGATCATACTCGATTTTATATACGCATGTTACTACTTCATGTAAAAGGGGCTAAATGTTTTGCTGACTTGCGCTCCTACAATGGGGTAACCGTGGAATCCTTCAAAGAAGCGGCCCTTTCACGAGGTCTACTTGAGGACGATTCCGAGTGGCACAACTGTTTGGAAGAAATGCAGAGCACGCATATGCCACGACAACTGCGGGAACTGTTTTCTTATATTTGTTGTTTTTGCCAACCAACATCACCAAATCAATTGTGGATGGCATTCAAAGCTTATATGACAGAAGATATGGTTGAAGTTGACGAATCTGCTTCTGAAAATGCAGCATTAGAGCAAATCGATCAAATTCTAAGAGCTAATGGTTTAGACTGCGGCGGGATCGGTCTACCAATACCGAGTATGTTACGATCTATTGAGCCTGCATATAACCAAATTGAAGAGACTGTTCGAGGTGCTGATATCTATGATCATTTAAATAATGATCAAAAAAATGTAGTAAATCGGATTCTGGACGCAACCTCAGGTCATGCCGAAGCTAATTTGTTCTTCTTGGAAGCTCCTGGTGGATGTGGTAAGACGTTCGTTTATTCATGTATTTGGAGTATAGTTAGGGGGCGAGGTGACATAGCTCTGGCAGCTGCCTGGACTGGAATAGCGGCATTACTATTAGATGGCGGAACGACACTACATCGTTTATTCGGTCTCCCTGTACCGGTAATATCTTCGTCCGTTTCTTCGATAAAACCAACATCAAATAGAGCTACAGCGTTACGTAAAGCATCAGTTATTTTAATTGATGAGGCATCGATGATACCAGCAGCAGCAGTGGACTGTATAGATCGCCTACTTCGTGATATTATGAAGTGTGAGGACGCGTTATTAGCTAACGTTCCAATGGGTGGAAAAGTAATACTTTTCGGTGGAGATTTCAGACAAGTCTTACCAGTAGTGCCATTGGCAAGTAAAGTTCAAATCCTCGAATCGTGTATTCAGACAAGCAGAATTTGGAATTCCCTCATCAAACTTTATTTAAGTAAAAATATGCGTGCTGATGCCAATGAACGAGAATTTGCCAAGTGGTTGCTTCAATTGGGAAATGGAACACTGCAATGTGATCATGGACAAAACATGATTGAGATTCCCACCAGTTTTATATGCGAACAAAACTCAATTGTTCACCATATTTTTGGTGATTCTTTGGATCCCCTTAATATAGAGCAGTATTCAGTGAGAGCAATTGTTTGCCCGTTAAACGATAATTGCTACCAGATCAACAAAGAGGTGCTAAATTTAATTGCCGGAGTTTCCAAGGAGTATTGCAGTGTCGATTCGATCATCACAACGGATCCTTCGGAAACATTAAACATACCATTAGAGTATATTAATTCTATTACACCTTCTGGAATGCCACCACACAAACTAATCTTGAAAGTTGGTGCAATAGTTATGCTTATCAGGAATATGAACCTAGGATCAGGTTTAGTCAATGGTGTCCGTATGGTGGTGATTCAATTATTTGATAAATCTGTAAAACTAGAAGTTATTACAGGTGTAGGAAAAGGTAATATTGTTTTTATGCCAAGAATAAAGCTGATAACAACTGATCCAAATATGCCATTTACAATATCAAGATTGCAATTGCCATTAAGACTCGCATTTGCTATCACAATAAACAAAGCGCAGGGCCAGACGTTTCAAAAAATCGGTATCTACCTACCTAAACCAGTATTTACTCACGGGCAGCTATATGTGGCTTTTAGTCGTGCGAGGGCCCCCACTGATATAAAGGTAGTCATAAATAAAACGAGTGATCAAGGAGAAGATGAAGACGGCGTTTATACGAAAAATATTGTTTATAAAGAAATACTTTTATAAAATAATATGTACATTATGTATTCTGACAAATAAAATGACATAATTTTACAAATATAAGGCCTAGGACCGGCAGTTAAACGTTTGCTAGAAGTATTCGTTTTGGTTATACTTTTATAATAAAAAATATATTAAACTAAAATAAATGAATTGTTTAATTACATAATAGTAGCAAACAACAAATATACAAAACTGGTACCATTTAGCGAACTAAATTTGAAGTAGATTCGGCCCCGTAGGGGCCACAGGCCACTAGTTTAAATTTATATTTATTTAAGCTTTTCTTTAAAACAAACTAAGACACTTTTTTTTTTTTTTTGTATCACGTGAAACTGAGAGTGTATTACTATTATCCACTTATTTCATTTTTACTCTTAAATACGCTCAAAATACTATTTAAAAATTGAATAACACCAATGTGTAAGCAGAACATAAACTGTTTTACATGTTACGAACAAATTTATTAATTACAGTATTTAATTTACAACAAAAAGAAACTACTAAAATAATACGATAAAACAGTCACAGTAAATTTAATTAAGTTAAAACAAGATTTTTCTTTTTAATCATTTAAGTTTTAAACTGCATCCGCTGCCGGTGACTATTGTATCCCTTCCCTCAAAAAAAAAAAAACTTAACTGACTTAATTCTAAAACAACAAAAAAAAACTTATCGTTAACTTACATTTATTATTTTGATCTTTTTTTTTCTAATCGCATGATTCAACTCTTCCCTCTCTCTTCCTCCTCCCGTCATACCACCTTACTCTTAATTTCTTAGAAAAAAAAAACACAATTTTAATCAGAAAAAAAAATAAAAAAACAATAACTTTAGAAAATATGATCCGAAAAAAAATCATTTACAAGACAAAACAAATTAATATGAATTAAAATGTGGGAAGTAGATCATACAGAAAATATGATCTATCACATTCCACAGAAGAAAACAAAAACGATAAGAGTAAAGTACATATGTGAAAATGGGTCACTCAACAAAAAAAAAATTATAATAACTTGATGAGTGAGCATTTCCCACGGGATCAAACGAAGTAGGTTGCATCTTTGAGTTTAGGTAATCCAACAGATGCGCAGATAATTATCCGAAGGATGGGAAAAAAAAATTCATGGACCAGAGCTAGTCTCGCACATTTCCGCGGACGTTACAGAGGCTATCGCCTCATTTCTAAGCGCCCTATAAAACACTGCAATGTGCCTCCCCAGATTTGCCCTTTCCGGTTTCAATTGGCGAGTTGTACCTTGCCTAGCCAGTTCGTCGGCCGTGCAGTTCCCCAGTATGTCCGAGTGACCGGGGACCCAGACTATCTGGATATTGAAATGCTCGCTCATCTCGTTAAGAGATGAGCGGCACTTCAATGCCACCACGGACGTCAGAGAAACTGATTCCAGCGACTTGATTGCCGCCTGATTGTCCACATATATTGTTATATCCCTTGTGGATATGACATTATGCTTCAACCAAGTCAGCGCTTCCTCAATCGCTACCACCTCCGCCTGGTACACACTGCAGTGATCAGGAAGACGAACGGATATATTCACGTTTAATTTGTCACAATAGACTCCTGCTCCGACTTTGCCGTCTACCTTGGAGCCGTCTGTATAGAATTGTATACTTCCAGTTTCTGTTATTGACCTGTTCTTCCAGGATTCCCTTGAGGGGAGAAGAGTCCGGAAACCTTTTTCAAAGCATACAATCGGTATCGTGTAGTCACTATTCTCCACATCTGCCTTTACCGGCCTGCCAATCGTCGAGTGGCCCGTCTGGAGACATTTCCACTTAAACACGGTAGAGAGTCGTGCAGCCGTAGTTGCTGCTGCTGGACAAAATTATGCCCAGAAATCTTGCCTTATCAGTAAAGGCCAGTGCCGTGCCATTTAAGGTAGGAGGGGCGACTATCGGAATTTTATATTTCTTGGTGAAGAGTACCAGCTCTGTTTTGGATGGATTTATACCCAGCCCACATTTGCTGGCCTACTTTGTAATGATTACGAGCGCGTGTTTTGCATGACTTTCTTAATCGTGCCTAAGTACTTCCCCGAGATCGCGATCGCTACGTCATCTGCATACGCTATCACCCCTACTCCCTCCCTCTCCAGTTCCAAAAGTAATCCATTGATAACTATGTTCCAAAGAAGAGGTGATAGGACACCACCTTGCGGAGTTCCTCTAACTACTCGCCTCCTAATGGTGGATTCCCCCATATGTGCATTAATAATCCTGCATTCTAGCATCTGATTTATCAACCTCCCTAAGGGGTAGCCCACATCTAAGAAAGACAGTCCTTCCCGAACTGCCTCTGTCCTGACATTGTTAAAGGCGCCCTCTATATCGAGAAAGGCTACCATACCGTACTCTTTCGAGTGGATTTCTCAATTGTTCGCACCAGGGAATGCTGAGCCGTGTCCACAGATCTCCCTTTCTAGTACGCATGCTGAGAAGTCGCCCAATTACTGGGTTTTATTTTTGTACGTATGTACACGTCGATCAGTCTTTCCAATGTTTTCAACAGAAAGGATGATAGAGTTATAGGTCTTAGGTCTTTGGGGGGGGGGGAAATCACCCGGGATGAAAATCACCCTAGCCTCCGTGCATTTCCTAGGAATATAATTCAGTTTTAGACACCCCCTGAAGATCACCTTCAGCAATGGGAGAATGATCGACGAGTGTTTTTGCAATTTCGCTGTGATGATGCCGTCCGGGCCTGCCGATTTATATGGTTTAAAGCCGTTTAGTGCCCATAGGATCCGGTTTTTCCACACACGATTTCCTCCGGGAACCCCGACGATAATTTTTCCCTATTCCTACCAAGCTCCGTCGACACACCCACACTACCTTGTAAATGGGTATCCAACAGAAACCCCAATGATTCCCCACTAGACGTTGTCCACAGCCCATTTGGTTTAATCAAGTAACTAGGGCTCGTTGAACTCTTAGATAAGATTTTCTTGAGGCGCGAGGTCTCCAAAACACCTTCCATTTTATCACAGAATAGTCTCCAAGACCCCAACGAAAGTTATCCCTGAGGCTAAGTGGCGGTACAGCAACCGACGCTCGGCGCAAACGATATTAGATAGGCTGGCTGCCACCCCTGAGGGGCTGCTAACGAACAAACAGAAGGAATCCCTGGCATGGGCAAAAGTTACCTTCTTAGGCGACAATTCGGGGAGGGTACCAGCAGAGTCGAAAATACAGCGGTCCTAAGACGAATTGGAAGCTGGGGATAGTAAGCGACCCAGAATGCAGGGAGCCCAAGGAGATACTAGGACGCACGGAGCAATACAGTTCAGTGAGGTTCTTAAAGAGCATCCAGGGATGCGTTCTTAAAGAGCATCCAGGAGAAGTGTGACGAGGCGCGAGGCTGGCAGTGGTTGACAGGGACGAGATCCCTAGCAGACCAAGGGCACGTGTCTGGCTGCCAATCGAGCCATCTGGTCCGGATGAAATAACGCGCATAATTCGGGCAAGCAACGTTGATCTTCCGACGAACAATTGGAAGAATATTAAACAAGAGAAGGCGAAGGGAGGATCTAGATTGTCCATTTTAGTGGTGAACAAAGAGTCCCTAGACCCTCTAGCTAAAAAGAAGGGGGTAATCGGCTTCGGTTTCGGGTCAATTACCCTAAAGGTGTTTAAAAAGGATTAGGTTGAAGCGATTGTGGAAGACCTACCAGGGAAAGAGCAGAGAGAAGGTGCTAACACGCGGGAAAAAAAATTTTCTTTCAGGATTTTTCCTTCGAGAAGATTTACATGATTTAACCACGCACAGAACCAAAGCAACCTTGATTATACAAAGCCATAGTCTAAAAAACACAGCTTTTATAAAGGAATTAGAAACGAGGAAAACTTTTGGTATACACAAAACAAATGGAAAATAACTTTTTTCCCTAAGACAAATTTTTAAATGAAAACGTTACAAATTCTTAATTATGATTTCTGAAATACTTTCATAAATATTTGAATTTCAACATATATGAATATCGTTTAAGTAAATCGTTTTCATTTTCTTGTAATAATGGATTTATTTAAAGCAAAATATAAAAAAAATTTCATAACAACAGCATTCTGGTCAAATTAAAATGAAAGCTTATTACAATTCGTTTGGTCATTAAGTCAATATACATTACATAGATGGCAGTGATGCCCGTACAAATTTGGTAAAATTGTACCAAAAATTACTACCTGGGGAAATTTCAAGTTCAAAAATTGTAGGAAAAGCAAAACAAATTCACAAAATGTTAAGAACGTTTGATAATTTCGTGATTAAATAATTTTTTTTCGTATTTTTCTGTAAACATCTTAGACATCTTACGTACACTAGTAAAACTAAAGATAAATTTAGCAAGTATTATTTTAATTAGTCAGAGCCAACTTTGATGTATTTTTCAAAATGAAAGTTCGACAAATATATTTTAGAAATACAAATTTAATTTTAATATTTCTGCAATTAATATTTACTTAATACCAATATGACCTTCTTGTATATTGTTCTTAAAGATATGTAGAAAACATTTATATAAACATTTTATAAATTTTTGCTTTTTTCATTGAAAAACTCGAAGCTAAAAAACACCATTTTTACTATGGATCCCTATGAAAATCAGTGATAAGTTATACCACTAAAAAAGCTTCTAAAAAATACGTCATTATGATTATGGTTCTATACTCTAGAAGACTCTGGTTTAACTTAATAAATGTGATCGAAATAAAGTATAGTCACAAAAAAATCGTAAAGTTCCTTACCAGTGTATTCGATGAATGACCGTTCAAATTTATGGTTAAAAAATGACCTGTCATTTATTCTAAGTCATAGTAATAATCAATTTACGGCTTTTTAAAGCTTCACATCAAATAGAATACCAATATATGATTTTTATGGCTTAATGATCAACAAAACGACCAACATATGACACATTATGACTAAGTAGTCAACATGATGATCAATATGTGATATTTTATGGCTTAGTAATCAACAAAATATTTAATTTGTGACCTGCGTGTTACCAAATGGCTAATGTAAGACCGAAATGAGACTAAATAAACAAATTAATATGACTCAAGGTTTACTGGGTAATTGGCCATTCATATAATTTGCTAAAGGTTCAATTTGAAATGTTAAAGAAACAAACAAATTCTAAATCGAACATCCAGACGGACGGACATTTGTTTTTTTCGCTTTTTTAGACTCAGGCACTTTCAAAACGTACCTTTGTTAGCTATTATTATCTAGTACAATTTAGAAAAGCAAGATTCGCATAGGGACTTAATCTCTCTAATATGCGCAATAATAAATGGTGTGAATTTTACGAAATATTTTTCAGCTTAAATACAAAAGCATACTTCTAGAAACTTTCAATCCCTTAATGGTGACTATATATCATAAAATCTACTTCATTTTATTGCCCCACAATCGAATAAACTCGTACAGCACTTCAAAGGTATTAACAATATTTGATGGCTTCTATTTATTAATATTAAAAGTAGTATGAAGCTGGAAAAGGTTTTTAATATAAAAAAACTAACTGTATTTACATACATACATATACTCGTATATACGGAAACGATGGAACTATGTAAATATAAATTTGAATGGGAAAAATGAAATAAAAATTTAATCAGCTTATAAGCATTCCCTGTATAATTTTTATAAAGCAATATATGAAAACCACAAACTGTTTACATTTAATATGCGCTTTAAGTTTTTCGCCTCTCTTCTCTCGTTCGAGCTTTATTTATTTAGTAGGGTAATAATTTACTTCATTTACTATGTGCATATATTATTTACCATCTGGCATATTATCAGACATCATAAAATGTGACAATAAATAATATTTTGATTAATATAATGCATTCGATAAATGAATGCTGCAAAAATGAACATAATCCATGATTAAAATTACATCTTGATCGATTATTTATAAATTTCTTGATAAAAATCAATTTTCACAATTTTGTTGATAATAAATTTTCAATAACTTAAGCAAACACGCAACAATAACAGCAACAAAGGGGTTTCTTTTATCTAATTTATCTCGATATGGGTTGAACACCAAAACATCGATTTCTCTAACACAATAAATAAAAAAAATAACTGGAAAAAAGCAGAATAATTGAGCTTTTTTTAATAAATTGTGTTGGTTATTGTTATTTCGGAGGAATTTGGATTTGTATGAGGCTTGCCCATAAAGGATTTATTGATTTATGGATGATTGTTAACTTAAGAGCGATATTTGATTAGATATATTTACTAATTGATGTTCTTCAATAAATCAAACGAATAAAATATACATACGTACATGCATGTTTGATTTGAGGGTGGAAATTTATATTGTTAGGCACGAAGTCAACTGACTAGAATAAAATCAATGTCTGTTTATTTTGACAAATAAAATTAATAAGTTGGAATGCTTACTAGTTGGAATTATTAATAATAGTATACCATCCGAACGGATAATGACTAGATCACAAACTAGTAAATTGGCAAATAAACCCGTAGTGCCTCCAGTTCAAGTACCTGTAATTCTGACTAAGCCGAATGACTTAATGTTATTAAAAACCGAGGATATAAACCTAGTAATTTCTAAGGATGCTGATATTATCAGTCATGATTCACGATCCTCTCAACAACCGATAACATCTGTAAATGATCCAAATTCGGATCTTTCGGTGGATCTTTATAAGCAAAATTGATTCATCAGTTACTGGCGAACAATTTAAAGGATTCTCCAATTGCAAATTTAAACTAAAGACCGTTAATGCAATTAGAATGGTACCTTGATGAAGAAGCTTTTGCTACTTTAATAAATCCTAAACTTTGGCCGCCTGGTGTATTCATCAAGGAGTTAAATTACGTAATCGTACCGAAAAATACCTTCACATTTGAAGTAAACGTAGGCTATTCTACAAATGCTCACCAAGTGGAAAATGATTATTTAACATCTAAAAGCGAATCAGAAATATCTACTATGTTCAAACATGTGTTATACGGGGTACAAATAATGAATATCAATAATGAAACAAATCATGCCGAAACTCAAACTGAGGAGGAGGTTGATTCATCGCAACCTGAGAATAAATCATTTCTGAAATCTTTAAATTCCAAGTTACTGGCAATGAAAGGTTGCAAAACTGTTTACAATGAGGATTTTACAAATGGATATGACTTTATCAAGCGGATTTCGTACTACACACTAAATCTATTAACGCAGTCACAAATCTCTACGAAATTGAGGGTAAACTTGTTATTGTTCTTTCTCAAGTAAGATAAAACAAACTGTGTAACGATCGTTGGTGCGACGCACAACTGTTGCCACCAGTAAAGATGTTGCGCCCTTAGGTAGGCTTCGAAATTTTTAGTTGATGATGCGATTCTGGTCTCTTACTGTGTTGGGAATATTCGAAGTAAGTTATCAATGAATACAACGACCAATACGGTACATACTGGTATGTAAATAGCATCGAAACAAAATGAGTTAGTCAGGTTCAGGCTCTAGATTCGAGCAGTTAAACATTTTTTTGATTTTTGTGTTTAAAAAAAACCAAGTTGAACTTTCGAGAAATTAATTAAATTAATTAATTTTCTGATTTTGTTGTTTTGCTTTTGCTAATGTGATTTTAAAAGCGATCTTTGTTGAAAAAAAAAAAATTTGAAAAAGAACATTAAAGTAACTAGATAATATTAAGTAAATCGTAATGAACCAGATAAACATAATTATAAATAAAATTAATAATAATTTATAAAATAAAAAGGAAAATAAATTGAAGATTTGTTGATTCATAATTCTGTAAAGTGAATTTATATTGTTTATCAATTTTTTTGTTGTGCTGGTGTAATGTTGTTGTTTTTTTAACTAAAGTTGTGTTGGGCTGGTGAAACATTCCCAAACATTCTCATATATCGACCAGAGCAATACATATGTGCTACGAATAACGTTTATTTTTCAACGCATGTTTAATTAACATAAATAAACAACAAAAAAAAACTATCACAACGGCAACGAAACATTTACTTGGCTCTTAATTGTTGTGCATTGATGGTGTAACCGATGGATTTGGGTCACACTGACACACCGTTGCACACTGTAAAATTTTGGGATAGGTTTCAGTGACGGGACAGGTTCTTTAGTTCCGATGCATCAGTATTCCATCTTACAAAAAAAAAATAAACATTTTGATACAGAATATAGTGTGACAAAAAAATAAAAAAAAAAAAACGCTTAATCATAAAAAAATAGTGACGGTATTACACTGCATTATACAACGCAAACATCCCCTTAATGGATTTACTAATTACTCCATTTTTATTTTCTAACTACTAGTTTAAAATCTCCATTAATATAAACAATAACAAAAAAAAATTGTGCAATGCTTTTTTTTAACTTGGCGAACTGGCGATAAGCAAAGAAACAAAATTATTCGACAACACTGAACTATGCTTGAAGTTTTAGCAATAAAAAAAAAATTTGAGAAGCAAACAAAAGTGAAATTAGTTTACAATATTACTCTGAAATAAAACAATGAATTATTATTATTTTTTTTTTTGTTCTACATCACCATAATGCTTGTTGTTTGTGTTGGTTGCTTTCATCCATCAAGTGATCTTCACCAAAACCACGTCTCACGGTTATGTTGAGTACCCGTTCTTCAATGATCATCCGTTAATTTAGTGCCCAACTGTAACTACTGCTTCCTTTACTGTAGATCCGGAACGAATTGGGTATCGGAAATGTCGATAACCAAATAATATTTAAAAAAAAAATACTTTCCTCACTCTATGTATTGTAATTTCTTTTCTATTTGTTTTTAGTTCATTTCCTTAACATCATGACACCCAGTATGATTCTCAAACGTTGTTTTATTTATTTATTGTCTTCTTATATGAAACCACCACTTTGGTAAAGCACTAACACGTTTCACAAAAAAAAAAATTCAAATTGTTAATTTTCGTATTTCTAACTATTTATTTGCCAGAACCATGAACCATACATATAGCATATTATGCACCATGCTTGTAAATTAACACACAACAATAATGGCAACAACTTCCAAGTTTTTCTTGAGATTTTATTTATTGAAAGACAATGTCACACCAAGTGTTAATAATTTTTTTATAATCACAATAACATTAACTTATGTCTAAAACATTTATTTTTTATTTTTTTATTTTTTTTTATTTTGAAAATATTAAACAAAATTCACACAGTGAACGCAAATTTCCAAATTAATATAATTGATATATGTACATTTGATTGTCATTGATATACATTAAACTTTTGATAAATTCTTAATTTTTTTTATTTTTATTTTCAATCTAATTATTTTACAATTTATTTCTTTATGTACACATTTCACATTTTACTTTCTTTCCCAATATTACTCATCAATCTACTCGAGTCAATTTTTTTTCTTTCTTTTTTTTTTTTTTGGTTCCTACTTATTTCACCAATATCGTTTTATCAAAAACCGTCCCTTGCACATTTATTCTTGCCTTTTTATACTTTTTTTAAACGTCCTTAGCGGCAACCCGTTTGACCTTCACCCGATGTTATTATTTTTATTATGTTATTATTATCAGTATTATTATCGTTGCCTCTCGACTACGTCATGACAAAATTGTTTGTTGAAATCATACATTGATGGAAACAACAACATCCCACTAGAGATGGACCATGGACCTAATTTTGAACTATTACAATGGAGTTTGCGGTTTGTTCCGGTATATTGTACGGTTGGTCCCGATCGTATTAAGAAGTACAGTATAAAATAATAAACCGCTATAGTGAGCTGTTTACAATACAATTAAGTGAGCTGTTTACAGTTGGTAATTGAAGATGGATGGTCAATGAATGCAGCCGGGAGGAATTGAAAACCGTTCGTTTTTTTTTTTTTCTTATATTATTATTTATTGTTTATCTGATAATAATTCTATTTTTATATTTTTTTTTTATTGTTCATTTTGTTTTTGATTAATCAATTTTTTGCTTTTTTTTTATTTTTTTTGTTTGTAAAATTTCTAGAATTCAATTTGGTGCTTTATTTTATTTATTTTTTTTCTTAAGTTTTTCTATTAATTTTCATGACATATCTGTATATTACATATATTTTGGTTGATTTTCCTTTCTTTAATTATATTTGTTTTAGAATATTTTAAGTCATAATTTTTTTGCTAGCTCATATTGTTGTTCGCCTTATTTTGTTTTTTTTTGTTGATTAACGACTTAGCCATCATGTGGTAGTTCGTTTGAATTTAAAGGGATGAACATAGCAAGCGATGTATTTTTTTTATGATAACTCCTCCAGTTTTTTTTTGTTTGTTTAGATAGTTCAGTTTTCCATTTTTTTTTCTCTAGACTTTGGCATACTTAAATTATTTTTTCCTACAATCGCCGTGAAAAGCAGGCTTTTTTTCTCTGTTTTCAAAGCCCAAAGTGTCTGTTTTTGACAGTTAATAAACAAATTACTTTGCCACACGTTTCTCTTTGAAACGTGTGACAAAACTTGAAACCGCACGCTAAATTTGAACATATGAAAAGAAGAGTAAGAGTAAAAGAAGAGTATTGAAAAGCGAAATTTCACATAATTATGATGTAATTATTTTTTTTTAGTTTTTTGTTGCAAAAAATAAATTGTCAATTTTTAAGAAAGACTTATGTTTGTATAAAACATCAAACCAAATTTTTGTTTTTCTTTATGAAAAATAAAAAAAATCTTTGACTACTCGATTGAACAAAATGTCGGTCCTAAAATAAAATCGTATTGTCAGTATAGTAAATTTTACTACAAAATTATCTTTTTATTATATTTTTTAAAATGATTGTAGGAAAAATTAAGTGTGAAACACGTCCGCAAAGTTGTTTGTCACGCTCGAAAGGTTGCTGGCCTCCGTCCCGTCGGCCAGCAATTTCTTTTTCCTACAATCGCCGTGAAAAGCAGGCTTTTTTTCTCTGTTTTCAAAGCCCAAAGTGTCTGTTTTTTTGACAGTTAATAAACAAATTACTTTGTCACACGTTTCTCTTAGAAACGTGTGACAAAACTTGAAACCGCACGCTAAATTTGAACATATGAAAAGAAGAGTAAGAGTAAAAGAAGAGTATTGAAAAGCGAAATTTCACATAATTATGATGTAATTATTTTTATTGATTATTATTGAAATTTACATTAATGGTACAATTGGTGCAGTTTTGTATGTTGATGCCGCGTTGATTGAGTTCTGGTGATAAAATAGAATGAATGTTTTCCGTGGTTATTTGAGAAATCGCTGTCACTTAAATCCATTTTTTTTAGTTTTTTGTTGCAAAAAATAAATTGTCAATTTTTAAGAAAGACTAATGTTTGTATAAAACATCAAACCAAATTTTTGTTTTTCTTTATGAAAAATAAAAAAAATCTTTGACTACTCGATTGAACAAAATGTCGGTCCTAAAATAAAATCGTATTGTCAGTATAGTAAATTTTACTACAAAATTATATTTTTATTATATTTTTTAAAATGATTGTAGGAAAAATAAAGTGTGAAACGAAAGGTTGCTGGCCTCCGTCCCGTCGGCCAGCAATTTCCTTTCTCGCGTGACAAACTGGCACTTTGCGCTCTTGATACACAAATAACTATTCTCGCGTGACAAACTGGAACTTTGCGCTCTTGATACACAAATAACTATTTTTGTACGATGGAATACTGCCACATCGGAACTAGTGAACCTTCCCAGCCACTGAAACCTATCCCGTTAATTTTACAGTGTGCCACGGTGTGTCAGTGCTGACCCAAAACCCATCGGTTACAACTGTACAGATTTAATTTATATCTTGGACACTTTGAAGACATATTTGTAGCAACGGAAAAATGAATCCTTTATTCTTACCTTTTATAGTAATTGCTATGTAGATATTTATTTATTTATTTTATTTATTTATTTCTTCTTTACAAAAATTTTTAATAAAACACCAACCCCATACTTACACAATCTATTTTGAGCTAGAGGCTCATTCATAATAGATTGTGCAAGATGAGGTGTGGATTAATACAATTATTAAAACAATTAATAATATGTGTAGAATATTACAAAAAAAAAAAAAAAAAAAAAAAAAAAAAAAAAAAGATAAGTTGAAGTTGGTCTTGGATTATGTTACAAACTGCTCTTGCCCCAATATCAAGTGTGTTTTACATATACCGGTCAATATTTCAACACGTTATGAAGCAGATTTATAGTTTCGATGGATTACTGGTGAGCCCTTCAAATTATTGAAGTCTACCATTGTGAACGTTTCTTTAGTTGCAACCCCGTTATTTTATGCTGATACATCTGTTGATTCCTATTACAAGAATTCATTGTTATGCATTTTCCCATTTTCATTTATTTTTATTCACATTTCCCATTTCGATTTCTTTTCATTCACATCCGAAACAATTGTACACATAAGAATTTCAGCTGTTTGTAAACAGCATATTCTAAAACGGGGAGAAGTGTTACGATGACAGTCTGAACGACCTTATCCCAGCAAGCCGTGGCTTACCCCGCCTGGCAGATGTCATATGGAAAAAACGGAGAAGGATTTTCACCATGACAAGTTACACACCGAACACACCGTTTAAGTTAAGTTAGCTTGATTTATATTTGAGTGAAGGGTTTAGTTGGGGAATTATTTTGGGGTTGTGCTGAACGTTAGGTTGAGTTTTACTCAAGTATTTTTTGTGCTGTGTTGATTTGAGGAATGATTTGAGGAATTAATCAGGGGTTGAGTTCAGGCTTGATTTGAGTGATAAAATTTGGCTCGAGTTAAGGTTGAGTTAAATTAATTTAGCGTTGAGTCCGGGGCTCAATTTAGGGTTTGAGTTTGATTTTAGACTGACGTGATTTGAGTTAGGTTATTGTATGCACGAACATTTTTTGAGCCGTGTTGATTTGGTGATTGAGTTAAACATTGAGTTTTGGGTTGAGTTGAGTTTAGAGATGATTGAGATAAGGATTGATTCGAGGTAGATCTGGGTTAAGTTGGGCATTGAGTTGGGTTGAGTTGAGGATTAAGTTGAGGGTTAAGTTAGGGGTTAAGTTGGGGGTTGAGTCGGTGGTGTTGGGAAGGGGGTTTGCTGTGATTACTCCCTAAAATCATTCCATGGTGATGTGTCGATTCACAGAGTAAACAAAATCATTTATAATTCGAATTAGGAAATTTCTGTTTCTCAGACTTTTAGCAGAGCCCTTAACCTGGATAATATCTCCAATTGAAGAGTTCCGCTCAGGTGCCTTAAGAATTACCTACGATACACAATCGGGTAGGAGCGACTGAATAAATTGACATTATTAAATATTCACAGAGTTGTGGATATATTAATAGATGGTGTCCCCGTTGAATTGGCCTTAGTGTCACGACACTCGTATGCATTATTTCCTTAAAGAAATTATTTTTTATTTAAGAACCCCCTCTCTTAACAAATTTCTGGCTACGCTACTGCATTGAGTTGAGGGTTCAGTTGAATATTTATTTGGAGTTTACTTCATTTGGAAGGAGTTCATGATTGATTTGGGGTTTACTTCATTTGGAAGGAGTTCCGGACCGATATTCTCACCACTTCGTGTAGGTTTCAGCCCGTTCTATTTTTATAATAGAATTATTTAAAAGGTTGTAATAAAATCTCATATATAGTATATATGCCGTATGTCTATTACCCTCCAATGCATAAATGTCCCAAACAACTTATATTTTTAAAATGTCTTCATATTTGGCCTATTTTCATAATTTTAAGAATTATTTAAGACTTAAGATTGGCGAATGGCCAAAAATTGTTTATTTAATGCGAAATAATAATTTTTAACACTGAGGAAACTCTCCAATCTTTTCAGCCACAATTTTTGTGTGTTTTATTAATTTTTTGCTTGGTTAAGAGAAATAAATAATTCAACAAATTTACGTAAGATATTCATAAATTCCTATCACTATTAGGTAATACGTTTGGCTTAAAACTATTCTGTATAAGAAAGTTGATAGACAAAATTGACTTACCGAAAAGTTAAGGTTAATTGACCAAATATTCTGTGTCCCTGTACAAATTTTGTGTCCGCATACAAAACACCTTTTAACGGGGCAACAATACCATTCCGTGAGACCAGCTCACGCGTCGGTATATATATCGTTAGCATGGAATTGGGTGATGATTTTTTATAAACTCTGAAATTTATATAAAAACAAAACGAAGTGTTAGCCAGACGTCAGGTAAAAGTGTTAACCCGATGTTGAGAAAGGTTGATTATATATTTACCTTTGCGATCCAAGTAAATCATGTGCCGCATCTTTTGGTGTTCTGAAAATAAAAAAGACAAACAACATAAATAAATGTTTTAATATTTTGTTCTATAGGTACGAATAAAATCTGTTTAGTATTTTTTTTTATGTTTGTTACCCAAGATGCTTTGATAAGACGAAAATAATTTATGTTTTGTAAGAAATAACGTTTTTATCACAAATGTAAGAGGATGGTGTTTTCGTTATTTAATATCATAACATATAATCATTATCTATTTGGTTTTATATTGCCACAGGATATCATTACAATTTGATGCACTGTTTGTTTTATAACTTTAAAGCAATTTATTTACGTCCGATACAGTCAATGACATTATTTTGTGAGAAAACGTATGCTTGGTTTCTTTGTAACGTGACACTTAGTTTGACTGGAAATTTTATTACTCTGGGGGGAACATTCTCATTTTTGGGACAAAATTAGCTATAATTTATCTGTGGTATGCTGACAGAAACAAGAGAATATTATTTAATTAAATCACGTTCTGTTTCCTAAACGAGTTTCGTTTTTTTTCAAATTTAATGCTCTTAGTGACCGTAGAGCACGTGACAATCACATCACCTTTATACAGTATAAGTACAAGAAAATTTTCAATTGTAAATTCCATTAGTAAAAAAGAAATCCAATAATAATAATCAGAGACAACATAAATACGATACGATTTTATTAAGAATTTTGTTTGCACAAAATCCAGATGAAAAATTGCCAACATCCAACCTACACGTACAACAGAATAATTTTTAATACCTGTAAACATCCGACATTCTATTAAAACTGTCAAAATACAGAATTGATAAAGAAAACGTTATAATGCGGAAAATTAGTTCTATAAGGTTAAATAAGGAAGAAAGGAGCGTTTGTATTGATAGTAAGACGATTGTTATTTGTCTATCAAGACCAATGATACTTTGCCACGCAAGAAAGGGAATTGTTGGCCGAAGGTTTCGGAGGCCAGCAACCTTCTAAACGTGACAAAGCACTGCGCTGGCATGTTATACACGTTATTTTTCATACAAATCGGTTCACATAAATA
Source organism: Tipula vernalis (assembly GCA_958295665.1). Classification (NCBI taxonomy): domain Eukaryota; kingdom Metazoa; phylum Arthropoda; class Insecta; order Diptera; family Tipulidae; genus Tipula; species Tipula vernalis. Next base: position 107,134,812 of record OY282559.1, on the reverse strand, counting down.
AAACTACCGCACTTTAGCGTTGTCCAAATTTCACGGCAAAATTACTCACCCGATTTTAGTAACAGGTTATTTGTAGACGCCATCCAAAGAAGAAATTTGCACTTTAATTCATCTCGATACCTTAAGCGGTTTATGATTATTTATCTTAATCTCTATACATAGCTGTAGGGGACATAATTAAATGAAAGATTAAACAACGTTTGTTAAATAACACAGTAAAAGAAAATTATTCTTCAAAACTATGACTAATATCTTTCATTGGTATAGCCGCTGTGTTAAAAAAAAACAAAGTCTGTTGGTGTTAAATCGGGCGATCTGGGTGATCACGAAAAATTTGACGCCAAATAGTCATTGTTTGATCGGCAGTGTAGCATTTGGTACCATCCTGTTAAAAGTAAAGGCCTTCCACGCCAATTTCCTCCACTTCGATCGAAACGCTTTTTGAGTGCAAACAACTGAAGATTTATTTTCATAAAACAATTTAAGCATTTATGCTCATACCATAATCATCGGAATCCGTTCAACTTGGCATATTTCAAAACAGAATATTTCAAAATGGCATGTGGTACACTACGTCATAAGATACACTATGGCATATTTCAAAATGGTATATTTCAATATGGCATGTGGTACATTACGGCATAAGGTACACTATGGCATATTTCAATATGGCACAATACGGTACAATATGGCATATTCTAAAACTTTGCTGTTTCTTAGCCGATTATAATGAAATTTGACAAGTGCAATGAAAAAGAAATACTAAAATGGATTTTAGACGTAGTTCTGAAATATGGCCAATTAAGGTGGAACTTAGCTATTTATTAACAGAATACGATGAAATTCAACATATTCGATGGAAATAGGATTCTAAAACTGATTTTAGATGAAGTTCTGGAATATGGACAGTTTTGATGGAACGTGGCTGTTTCTCAACAGATTATGAAGAAATTCGACATATACGATGGTAATGGGATTGTTAAAAGCATTTTAGTTGCAGTTCTGCAGTTCTAAACTTCGAAACGCTTTGGTTTAACAATTTTCCATTTTAGACGAATCGGTTCACTCTCTTTCATTTCTACTCGTTCCAAAATTTTATCAAATCTATTTCCGACATCTGCTGGTTCAGGAGGTGGAACCCGATTTAAATGAGTAACGTTTCGAAGGTAAGTTTTCCCACCTGTTGATTCGACCAGTACCTCTGAACCCCTTCGCTCCACAACAATAAAATCGTCGGAACCAAATTCAGGGGTCATCTTGTTATGTTTTACCATTACTTTCACCAAAACCGTATCGCCGACCTTAATTGCATTTGCATTGGCTCTACGACGTTTGTTAATATATATTTTCTCCTTTTCTTTCATTTCTTTGTCTTTTCCAATCACTTCTTCATCTGCGTCCATTGGCATTCTCCATTGCGGTATAACTTCTCCGTTCATTCGCGGCAGAACAGATTCAATGTTCCATTCTTTTAAATAGTTTGTGAATTCCACTGAGTCGAATTGGGGACCATTATCAAGCCCGATTGACATTGGAACACCAAACCGAGTAAAAATGACTTTCAACCGATTTATTGTTTCCTTTGCATCTATTTTAGTCATTATATCGACTTCTTTATAACGACTGTAATAATCAACGACTACCAGTAAATAATGTCCGGAAGGCAAAGACCCCATAAAACCTGCCGAGACTGAGTTATCAACTCTTTCCGGTTAATTGGTTCTGGTGGATCCGGTCTCACTGATTTTTCTACTTCTTCATCAATCATCAATCTCTAATCGCGACTTGCCTAACCGCTTCAACTAATTCATTTATGCAACTTTCACAGTCATCATCAAATGGCTGCGGTTGGCCAATTTGTGTATACAACCGAGTCGGGGTTTATGATCGGTAATTAGATCAAAAATTCTAGACCGCCCAATTTTCCATCGAAATTTCTCGACCACCCACACTAATGCCAGTGCCTCCTGTTTTGTCTGGCAATAACGTTGTTTTGGTTTGGTTAAGCTTTTACTTGCATACGATATTATTATCGGTTGTCCATTACAAATGGATAAACAAATTTGTATTAAAATAGCTCCAAGCCCTACCGGACTGGCATCCGCTATTATTTGAGTTTTATTTTCAACATTGTAATACCCTAGGACAGTCTCACTTGATAATCTTGTTTTAATTCATCAAATGATTCCTGCTGTATCGGACCTCAAATGAATTTTTCTTCCTTTCTTGTTAATTTCCTCAATTCAAATGTCACCGTCGCTAAATCAGGGATAAACCGCCCTACGTAGTTAACCAACTCCAAGAAACTACAAACTCCGCATTTAGCGGTGATCTACGGACAATTGTAATTTAATTGTTGCTAAATTAGATTTTCAAATCTTATGTCAGTGCGAGAAGATTAAGATTATCACTGGGGTACGAAATGGAGAGTAATTATTCTTTGATATTAGTCCACGAGTAAACAACAAATATGTTATAATTTGGAAATAAAGGGTTTTCCAATAAGGACTTGACAACTTTGAACTTTCACTGTGAACGCACCCTTAAACCAATAACCAAACTATCAGTGTCCAAATATTCAGTAAAGACAACATTTTCATCATAATGAAGTACACGAACGAACAACGTTTACAAATAATTAAAATTTACTACAAAAATTCCGAGTCGGTTACTGCAACTTCAAGAGTGTTAATTCCAATTTTTGGTCGTACTTATCGTCCCAGTAGACAAGCAATTCATAATCTAGTGAAAAAATTTCAGTCTAAATATTTGCTGTCGGATGTTCCCGTGCCAGCGAGATAACGGGTTGGTCGAAGTGCCGAGAATATTGCTGTCGTTCAAGCGTCCATCGCAAACAAACCAAAACAGTCGATTCCACGGCGTTCTCAAGAATTGGGCATCGCTCAGACCACACTTTGGTGAATTTTGCGAAAGGATCTTGGCTTGCACCCTTATAAGATAAGGTTAACACAAGAACTAAAGCCACTCGATCATATAAAGCAACGTACGTTGTCGGATTGGGCTTTCGAAATGTTGGAAGAAGATGACCAATTTCATCGTAAAATCATTTTCAGTGATGCAGCGCATTTTGACTAAATGGCTTCGTCAACAAACAGAATATGCGTTATTGGTCAGGTGAAAACCCTCATTTGCTTCAAGAAACACCACTTCATCCACTAAAAATAACTGTATGGTGTGGTTTTCATGCTGGTGGTGTCATTGGACCGTTTTTTCGTTAATGAAAATGACCGTCACGTTACAGTCAATGGAGATCGCTACAGAGACATGTTGCCGAATTTCTTTGGTCAATTGCATGAGCTAGACATTAATTATATGTGGTTTCAAAAGACTGTGCGACATGCCACACGCAGTGAGTCTAACAATCGACTTATTGAAATCTAAATTCGATGAACGTGTTATATCCAGAAATGGTCCTGTCGATTGGCCGCCTAGATCGTGTGATTTAACACCTCTAGACTTTTTTTTATGGGGCTACGTTAAATCGTTGGTCTAAGCTAATAAGCCGGCGTCGTTAGAGGAGCTCAGAGCCAATATTGAACGATAGCGGTCGTTTCCGTCGAAATGTGAGGCCGAGTCATCGAAAATTGGGTTCAACGAATCGACACATGCAAACGTTCTCGTGGTGGATATACGAACGATGTTGAATTCCATACATAAATGTTTTGATTGTACTTTGACCCAATAATAAAATTTTCGAGATATCTCAAATGGTTTGCGTTTTATTTAAAAAAAAGGTTGTCAAGTCCTTATTGGAAAACCCTTTATAAGGAAAGTGTTCCCGAGTCAATTAGAGAGTCAGTCAGTGATGCGCATAAAATATGTTCAACGGGTAATCAACATTTAGGATGATACGGTCTAGAGCATAAAGATGGCAGCGCTAGACATTTAGGGTTGTTTTTTTAAAAAAAATTCTATCGAAACAAAAACCCAAACCAAAGCAACCAACACGAATAAAAATGACAACGAGACATAATTTGTTTGAATTATTTACGTGTTTGTGACATTTTAGTTGACCAAGGAATTGGAATTGGAATTGGAATTCAATTTTGCTCATAAGAAATAACCAACCAATTCTCGTGATTTATTTTTAAAAGTTGGTAGTGTTTGACATTTATAATACTTTCATTGTTTTCTGTAAATCAAACAGACGCTTTTGCGCATTAAATAATAATTTTATTTAATAATTTTTTGTAGTAAATATTAAGCATTGTTTAGCAAATACTAGGGCTCGTCACGAGCATTTTCGTATTTGCGTATTTCGTAAATTTGACGTCTCTTCTGATTGGTTCAAATTATTTCTCCTTAATAAACACAGCTTGCTACTTATTTGCGTAAATATTTTCGTAAGAATGTTTTTCAGCATGAGTTAAAATCAGAAAATTATTGATTGAAACTAGACCAATTCCCTAAGTATTTTTGAAAAACAAACTAAAGGTTGAAATATTGTTCATATATATTATTACAAATATTTATTAAATGATTTCTATTAAAAATTTAATTGAAATGTCGTCCTGCTAAGCTAAGCCGGTAAATTTTTTGTGAAAATCAAGTACAAAAATTTAAACGCAAATAAATAGAAAATTCGTAATCTTTAGGTTGGATATTTTGTGCTGTTGATATTTGTTGACAAATAGTAATTCGAAAAGTACTCATCCGATTTTCATGAAACAAAGGCAGACTAATAGACCTTGATCAAAAAAAAAAAAAAAACAAGGTATGGCTAAAATCTCTAGGTAGTCGGATTCCAAAGTTATAGATGCGTAAAGATTCCCTTCATAACACATTCACGTAAACAAGAAACAATAAAAGTCATAGAATATTAGATACTTCCAAATTTTATTTTGCTTATGACATGAATGAATGAAAATGGTTCTGTTTGTATGTATATATCGTCATACCAGTGCTAGCCTGGTTTATCTCCAAAATTCAATTTTTTGAGTTAGTAATTGATTCTTACTAAACTCAACACTCTCGTATCGTATTAAATGTGCGTAAAGTTAGAATTTTATATTAATTATTGCTAAAGTAAAAAGTTATGAGTGGATCGAAAGATGGAAATAGCTCCCCTGTTCGCGAAATGTCAGAAGTAGTATACCGGTAAGATTTATTATAAAAATTTAATGTAAACGGTAAAATTTAATATAATAATATTGCAAACGATCAATTATATTTCATTAGTGTTATGAATGATTATGAAATTGATGCTGACAGTCCTTTTGACGACTCGGACGTCGATCCAGATTTCGTACCGGAACATACTATCCCAAATCAACTTAATATTTTGACGGAAAGTAAGAAATTGTCATTTCTCCATAATACAAAAAGTTTAAGTTCTCAAACTATATTTAATTTTTTCTATATTAGGACGGTCAAATCAGTATGAGAATTCACCATTATCAGACGTGTACAATATAATATCCCGAAAATCACGTAAACGTAAAAGAAATGTCAACGGTTGGAAAAGGAGTATTTTGAAACAAAAAAGAAATCAAGGTGACCAATATTCTGGTCAACGAGGTGAATTGCACCGTGCCAAAGCTGTACAAGCTTCTTGTGGAGATGGATGCGCGTACAAATGCAATATTAATTTTCCTGCAGCAGAGCGAGAAATAATACATAAGGGATTTTGGAACCTAGACCGAAATTCTAAATTAAATTTTTATATGAAATTTACAAAACAAACGGCCACAGGTAGGAAACGGACCAAAAAGGAAACTTCAAGACGGCAGGACACCTATGAATACTATTTTGAAAAGAATGCAATATTGTTTCGAGTTTGCAAAGTATTTTTCTTAAATACTCTCCATATTTCACAAAATAGAGTATACTATTATTATAATAATCAGCATTTACATAATATTGGTTTGTCAAAGCCGACAATGCAGGGCAAACTTGTCAAATATAAAATACCCGAAAATAAAATAAACGGAATTCGGGAGCATATAAAGATATTTCCGGTAATGGATTCCCATTATTGCAGAGCCAATTCTACCAAACAATACCTTGAGAGTGGATTAAATTTAAGCAAAATGTATAAGTTGTACGTTGATTCAACAGAAAATCCGTTGAAATTACATATGTACGCAAAAATTTTTAACGAGGAATTCAACTTATCATTTTATCATCCAAAAATAGATCAATGTGACCGGTGCGTTGCATTTAAATTGTTAAGTAATCCAACCGATGGCGATAAACAAATATTTGATTAACATCGAAATTCCCATAACTTAGCCAAAGTGGAGCGAAATAATGATAGGATTATGCAAGATGACACTACAGCAGTCGTATGTTATGATCTGCAAAACGTGTTTTCGCTACCAAAGGCCAATGTGTCCATTTTTTTTTTATAAAAAGAAATTTAGTGTTTTCAATTTAACGGGCCATTGTAATAAAAACAACGTGACTTATTGTACTATTTGGCACGAGGCATTAAGTTGGAGGTCAGGAAATCACATTGCATCGGCATTAGTTAGAATATTGGAAAATGTTGTTCAAGATAATCCATCTATCACTAAATTAATTCTTTGGTCGGATTCTTGCATACCTCAAAATAGAAATCGACTAACTACATTAGCTATTCTTAAATTTTTACATAAGTTCCCTCATATTATTAAAATAGAGCAAACATTTTCCGAGCCTGGGCATTCGCAGATTCAGGAAATCGATGCGGTACATAGCAGCATCGATAGACATTTAAAAGGAATCGAAATTTATAGTCCGATTACACTTCTAAAACTTTTAAAATCGATGAACTATAATAGAGTGAAACTTAAAATAATACAACTAAAATCAATGGATTTCTTCAATTATAATGTGTCCTCTTCTTCATTAACCTTTCCTCCATTCGCTTTAATTAAGCACATTATTTATTCAAAATAATTTTCATTAAAATAACGCAAAGAGTTTGCTGGCGAGTTCATAGATTGGAATATTATGAAAAACACGAAAACTCGAAAAAATGCGGTTTCCAATAATGTATTAGCTCTACATAACCAAAGTAATGTGAAATTTATTTATAAATGTTCCGTAGAGAAAACCAAAGATATCAAATCGATGTGCAGATTTATGTCAGAAGCTGATGCACAGTTTTATAAAATTTACTTTAAGTAAAATATTATAATATTATCTATAGAGTATAATTAAAATAATGAGATCAAAAGTTTTATTTAATATTTTAATACTGAATTTATTGTACTTATTATTTTATGACTGATCTGAATTTTTATTTAATAAATGAATTATTTTAACTATAACAATATTTCTTGTTTCATATTTCATATAAATCACTTATCCTCTTGTGTTCTTTTTCTTTAATTTTGAAGCTAAGGAAATTTCGTAATGAATTAATGAAACGTATGGAAAGTGGATATTGAACAATACATAATAGAAAATTTAATTTCATTTTGGTGTAAGTCCCACAAATTGGTGTAATTCCACCTAAATATTTTTACTGGCTGGAGATTCACTAATTTGCACCCGAAAGGTCTTTACATTTTCCAATTTTCCTGAAAGATAGTATGTCTCCGGCCAACATTTTAAATTGGAGATGTTGTATAACATTTTTTTTCAAAATTTTTGCATAGGTTCATTGTAAATTCCAAAATTAACTTTATTTAAATTTTTCTCGAAACGTGAAAAATGTCGCTTAAACCTGGCTAATAATAAATAAAAACTATTCTAAGTTGTAGTACTCTGTGAATTATTAACGAAACTATTTATTTAATCGGCAACCAATCCCTTCTCAGAGGTTAAAACCACACCTCAATTTGCGAAAACCGGTAATTTCATCTCTCTTAAACATAGAGATACAACCATTACAAACTAATTTAGTATCGATTACTTACTAACGTTACACTACTAACGTTTTTGAGGTTAAATTATGGTGTAGCTTTAACCCCTAAAAAGGGTTTGGTTGCCGATGAAAAATGGTTTCGTTAATGTCTCACAGAGTACTGCAACTTAGAATAGGTTTTATAATTTTATGAATTTGACGGTACAAAAGGTCTCCTTGTAAGATTATTTAGAACTGACATGCGTTTTCATCTTCGACCTTTAATAATTAGATGCAGTTAAACATCTCTAGTATACTGTTGAAAATCCTTAAGAATTCAAATTACTTCGTTAAGAGAACATCCACAAAGTTAAAAATTTATTTTCTGTAAATGTGTGCCGTTTCACAATATTATGTGAGTAACGTCCGAATTGACCGATATGATTCTTCACTCAGTGCATGGTATCACTGTGGACCATTCAAGAATACAAAATAATAAGACATAATCCATACAATATCAGAATTAACGTTAACTATCTTTTGTTACCGAATCCCACCTCCTCGTCATATACCATTTCATTTTATATATCTCCCAGCGCCTTTCCCCTAAACTTGCTCCACCCTAATGGCGTGATATTATTTTAAAGGTGTCCCATAACTATTAAGGTTTATATACGACCTCACACCAAGAAACCTTGCTCAGAAATAATACCTTTAAACGCGATTTCAATAAAGCAATTCACAAATAATGTATCGATCAATATATCGTTGAAATTTCAATCATTAAAATGTCACAAAATATCAATAAAACGTCACAGAAATGGGAACGTCTTGCAATTAATAAAAGCTTACTAGATATAATTTATTTTTAAATATTGATGATTCAAATAACGTATTAAATCAAATTAGTTTCTGGTCACTTGGAAACTTTGAACTCCCATAACTCGCAAACCTAAACATTTTTCGGCCTGGTCTTTGTGACTATACATTTTTCTAGGATTGCATACTTTAGGATTGTAACTTTTTTATTTTAATTTTATAGCTTTAAATCAATATGGCGTGCAGCCAGATCAAGTTCATCACTATTTAATTAAAATTGAAATTAAAATACGTAATAATTGATTGTTTTAATTTTTTTCAATCCACAAATTTTTATTTAACTTGGTTTGATTTTTTCATATATTTAACGTATATTTAACTCTTATCGGCCACACCTCAGCCAGGCCATATGGGGTAACTCATTACCCCACACTGAAAAATCTAGTTGTACAAGACATATGGGTGGTGTAAGACTTCTAACCAGCGATGGTGAGATCGACAATGACATGTCAATTATTCAATTGTCGACGTGTCGACAATTGTCATTGTCGACGTCTCGATTCAAAACAATAAAATGTCATCAATGTCGAATATGTCAACAATGTCAACAATAAATAATTTTTCGATATTCAAATGTTTTCGATATTCAAACGGTTACGACATCGGTCAAACAGTTAAGATTGTTATCTTGTTAAGATGGTTTTCTCATCATATTTGCTGTGTTGTCTGATACAGCGGCATAAATTTAATAAAATTTTATGCATTTCAAGAGATAGTTCAGTTGATTCCAATACAACGTCGGCCAACGCTTCTCCTGTTTCAGACTCTGTTGTGAAATCCCACGCATTTGAGAAAGCCTTTTCACCGGTTGTGTTACGGATCATCATTAATTCGATACAATGGTTTTTGAATTATGGACCGTATTTTTCCATCCGTCAATAACCAGAACGGAATCTTTACTACAATTTGCGGATATATTAGGAACAGATTTCTTATATAATTAATTTAGCATTTTTGATGAAAGTGATTGTCGGCCAGGTATTTTATCGGCGTAGCTCGACCGTAATGCTCTGATAAAATTTTTGAAGTGCTCTGAATCTACCACGCTAAATGAAATATTACATCCGAAGAATTTAGCCAGTAATTTATTTATCTTTTCTTCCTCGTCTTTAGTAAGGCAGTCAACAAATCCGCTCATCTGTTTTCGAGAATTTATAGTTTTTCGTGATTTCGTCAGAGTTTGGCTTGTCAATTTATTAAGCGTAGAATTGGGAAATAAGTAATTATTTTTTGATGAAATTTCTGGTTTACTAGATGCCGAAAAAAATTGAGATTCTGAGGTTGTGTCACTGGATACCTCAATAATTTGTTTCGGAACATTGGGAAACGATCGCATTTACGTCTGAGTCTGAGTCTGACTCAAGATATACGCCACTCTTTAATTGTGTTATATTACCACTAGTTGTATTAGAAAGTGGAAAAGAAATCAATGAAGACTGAGAAACTGAGAAACTGAGAAATTTGTAATATGGTATGTTATGTATGATAGTTATGTATGATTATGATGAGAATGAGAGAGATAATAAAAAATTTAAAAATAAAATAAAAATCCTAACGATTTTTGTTTTGTTTTTTACTGTCGACGAATTGTTGACGTTGTCGACGAATTGATGACTTTGTCGACATAGATGACGCTGAAATCTTATTGTCGACGCATTCTCGACTCATCAACGTCGACAATAATAGATGACGCGTCATCAAACATCCCTGCTTCTAACCGATTGTTTCATGTTTATTGAAGAGTTCTTCAACATTTCTAATGATTTTTATCGGTCAATTTATAGATGGCGTTCTGAAAACTGGTCATATATGTGAAAATTCCGCAAAAATAGCTTTTTTCAGAAAAAAATTCTTTACTCCGCAATTTTTCAATATTAAGGGCTAAAAATTTAGAATTATATGCACAACATATACCACTACCATAAAAAAATAACAGTATCCACCGAACATTCAAAAAGTGTATTTATTTTGCAAAATTACTGAAGGGAAAAATGAAAAAAATTACAAATCATAAAATTTGCCTTTTATGTGCTTTATTAGCTTCTATATATGTACATATTTACATACAGAAAAGTGAAAAAAATATTATTTTTATGATATTTGAACAAAAAAATATTATTTTTAATCCTATTTTATTGACCAGCACACATCAAGCACAAAGGGAACCGAGGTTCCTCGCAAATCGGCCTTCTACAGGCCGAACATCGAACATGCGATTTTTGTCCTTCTTTCGGTCGCACAGTACGCACCTCCGCGCTTTGTCGAAGGTAACTTTTCCAGGCCGCCCATTTCTTGGTTGTTGTCAATTTTTAGGATGCTCTTGATGACCATTTGTACCTCTTTCCGAAGAAATGGTCCTGCCAATCTCTGGCGTAGCATCGGGAAGGTGAGATGAGCAATCAGTTTCGCAGAACTGGATTCCCGTGCGTCGCCGACTTTGAGTTTCCATATAATGTGGGAATTGACGGCTGCTTGATCGAGCATCCCGAAGAAAATCCGCATTGGCACCTGTTCGTTCTCTGAGTGATTGAGTAGGCGCGGCACAAAAAGTATTCTCCGCTAGGTAATCTCTGCGGATTATCGATGGTGGCGTCTTTGCCCAGGTATGGGATAGCGCGAATCAGGTAGGCGGTCGAAGCGTCGTTGAGGGTTAACAGCTTTAGTCCGTACTTGTCCGGTTTTGACTTGATGTACATCCGAAATGCACACCGGCCTCTGAATCCAAGCAGCTGTTCGTCGACTGTACATTTATTACTTGAATTATAATTCTTGGTGCAGTTGTTGATGAAAATGGACCAAATATTTCTGATGGGCGAAAATCTGTCATCTGGATCTCTATTCTCTCTTGCATCGAAACGCAAACAATACTGAAGAAACTCAAACCTCATTCGAGGAAAGACACCCCTTTAGAAGTTGATACCGTTTCTTTTGTCCCAGAGTTTGCTGTTATCCACCTTGGAAGACTTCCATAAGCCAGCATAGTATAAAATACCGATGTAAGCTCTGATTTCAAGCAGATCAGTGTGATTGTGGTAGGTCTGGTCTCTACCTTCAACAACCAGGCTAGCAGACACCTCCTCGATTTTCTCATTCGTGCTGTCGATGATCTCTTGATTGCTTCGATGATCTCTTGATTAAACAAGAGATCCCAAAAGTTTTCTAGCTAATCCAGATTTACAGCATCATCTGCCAAGCTTGCTTCATACGGAACTTCACCTGTGCTTACACGATCTGATCTTCGTTCAGCCAATTGCGTTTCCCAGACAAAATTATTTTTACCGTATAATTTGATCGATGTATCTCACATATAGACGCGGAACTTTTTCTAGTCAAAAAATTGTTTGGAAAGTATCTTGTCAATTCTTTTATTTATGGGCATTTGAGACAAAAAAATTATTTATATATATGAAACTAAGTTTATACTAGAACCCACGTGGTATCCTACAATGAACGTACACTAGATTTATTCAATAAACAATATCATATAAAAATTAAACTGAATTATTTCACATGAACAGACAAGATTCCATAACGACTAGGATTGAAATTTTTTTTTTTTTACTAGAATATCAAAAACTTACCTTTATTTTGTCTATTGACACCACAAACAAGTCGATTTGAAAAAAAAAAAAAAAAAGGTTGCGGCCACACTGGGGTAACCAGTTACCCCACGCCGAGAAAACAAACGCTCAAAGCGCCGCTACGCGTTTTTTCGGCTTCCTATGTAATGGAGTCACTTCTCACACATGTCTACTACCGGCAGATGTTGTTACTTGTATCAATTTCTAAGATTTTAGACCTCTAAATTCACTTTTTCTGAGGTTGGGGTAACTAGTTACCCCGTGTGGCCGCTAAGGGTTAACAAGAGATATTGCTTTAATCAAATAAATTTAGTAAATACGTCAATTGCGTGTCATCACATTGTAATTCTGATCTACCCCTCATATATTTATAATGAAAACAAAGACGTAATTCTACGTCAAAACAAAAGAAAATGCAGCGAAAAGGGACATTACAAAAGCTATAAACCGTGGCCCTATTCTGGTAATTGCCGGGGAACGGGGAATATTTTTTTTACAGCAGTTATTCCCAGATACATATTTCCAACTTTTTATTCCCCATTTTCCAAAAGTGGATACTGTCAATTGGGGAATAATTATACAGGGGAAATAAATTTAGTTATATCAAAATTATTATAAAAACTTTTATTTATTACAATACTTTTGTTACGTTTTTGCCTTGTCAATCAAGGTTCGTATCACTGGATTGTGAATAATACAAAATCAATTTAATTTATCACCAACGAATTTGTTTGTTTGTTTGATTTCTTGATTTATTTTTTACCGTCTTACTTTTCGCCTGGAGTAGCCAAATCGAGGACGGGCGGCTACAGATCCGTCTTTGAAAACCACCTGCACATTGCATTGCAAGTTTACTCTATCGCATTCCAAATACTAATAATCCAATTCGATCTTGTTTGCTTTTTTATATACACAAACCAAACTTCTCGAAAGTTCATGACTTTTCTAGTTAGAATAGTGTAGAAACATCATGGAAAATTCTATTTAGTACAGTAAAACATTGAGCTATTAGTTTAACTTGTTCTATCACACGCTAGGTGTCACCGTCACAATATTTTATTGTGTTTAGTGTTTAATAGAAGAAGTTAAATTAATAGCTCAATGTTTAACTGTACTAAAATGGAATTTTCCATGATAAAAATTGTTGCGTAATGTTTCTACACTATTCTAACTAGAAAAATTATGAGCTTTCTAGAAGTTTGGTTTGTGTATATAAAAAGGCGAACGAGATCGAATTGGATTAGTAATATTTGGTAAGCGATGGAGTAAAGAATAAAAAGGAATTAAAAAGTGATTTAAAAAGTGTTTTTGTGGAAATAAAAATTTGAGAATAATTTACATAAAGTGATTTTGTGAATTTTTATTAATAAACTGTGTTGTAATAATTCTTGTGTGAAATAAATAAATTCGTTGGTGATAAATTAAATTGATTTTGAATTATTCACAATCCAGTGATACGAACCCTGATTGACAAGGCAAAAACGTAACAATATCAACTACATATAAACAAACATTTTCGTTAAAAATCTATTCCCCATTAATTCTTTCATAAAATCGGTGTGGAAAAACAAACGTCAAAACTGCTGTAATTGGGAATAATTTTTTCCCAATAAAAAATCTTTCCCGAACACCAGAATACACTTTGGGGAAAAGGGAATAATACTGTAATAAAAGGGCCACTGGTCGCAAAGAGGGACATGCCACCAAGTAATCGACAACAGGAAACAGACCTAAAATTTTAGTCATTAAAAACTAAAAAAAGGCAAACTTTAACACTTTTTGGGGGAAAATATTATTTCTCACAAGACAATAAACTAATACGTAACACTACATAAACCCAACACAGAAACACACATGGACAATTCTACAGATATAACGACAATATGGGAAATAGTTTACGAATTTATGGAACTTTAACATGCATACTATACTAACATAAAACAAATAACGTCTATTACGAAAAAATGAAAATGGAATGGCTGTTTGCTGCGGTGTAAAATCATATTTATGTAGGTTTACGTGTGTTATTATGATTATAACGTGCGAAAAATATAAAATTTAATAACACACAAATGAGGTAAAGGCTTAATTTAATAGTATTCCGCTTTTTTATGCTTGTTGCATTAAACTGGTTTAAAGGTTACTAGTTCAAAATAATCTAGTCTGTAATATACCGGGTGTATTAAATTCACCTATTAGACTGGTATTTCATTGTACTCAAATTTTTACTAGCTACACATTTATGATTTTACGCAAATCAGCTTAAAAGTTAATGCTTATAAAAAAAACATCAAAACACTTTTAATCTTTTAAATATTCCTTTAGTAAAATAAATTTTACGGTTTATTTAAGTCTTCAGAAAATATTTTTTGCATAAACGAGTATCCTTTTTGGTAAAATCATTATTTTTTTATGATTTTTATTTTCTATAAGGATAGTGCCCTTTTAAGGTGAAAAGATGTACGATTACCACCCGCCTGTTCTATATAGTAAGGTTATAAAATATGTATAAAGCTTTAAAATTTACAATACAAAGTAAATATAAAGGTGAAAAACAGGAAAAAGATTTAAAGACAATAAAGGATTCAATAAAGGCATTGAATTGGAATTATTTTTTTATTCATCTATGGACATTTTATGTTGTCGTCCGGTTCAAAGCGAAATTATGATGAAAATTAATTAAGATATTTCGGATTGGAAGCGATTATAAGTTTTTTTTTTTTTTTTTTTACATTAAAGTTTAATTTTGTGAAGCAGAGAATATTTGAGTTTTGAAGAATTGAAATAGAAAATCGATTAATAGAATTGGAGGTCGCAATAAAAAACGCGATGTGAAACAAAATAAAAATGTATTCTAGGGAAAATAGATACAAAGTCGCTGCTTGCCTTTTTTGCAAAATACGACCTTAGGCTTCTATTCTTTTGAATATTTTCTATCTAGAACAAATTTTGAAACTGCGTTGTTGTTTTATTCGGATGTGTGAGCGAATTCGAAATGTACACAAATGCATTAAGTTCGGTAAATATATTGGGTTGGTGACATATTCCCGAGGGACAAAATCCCGCACAACATAATCGCGAGGGACAAAATCCCGAAGGTATCAAATCCCGAGGGTACAAAATCCCGAGGCTACAAAATCCCAAAGATACAAGTTAGCAACGAACATCAATGACAACGCTTACATAAATATCACGCGTAAGCAACTTGTAAATTCCTGATACTTTATAAAAATATTATGAGAAAATAATTGTAATTGAAAACTTTTTTAGATAAATGCTAAATTAACAAATGTTGTAACATATAATTAGACACCTTTTAAATTATGTTTTAACGTGTAAAATCATGTTAGGAATTTTCATGTGAAAATATTTGAACTCGACACTCACGGCCAAGCCGTGTGCCAATATATTGTATGATTAGTTGTAAAAGTATTGTAGAAGAAAGAACATAAAAATAAATCATTTTTTTTAAATCTCTACGAAACAACTCCGTTAACTGGCGCCGAAACAGTGAGCCGTCACAAAAATTATTTAGTAACTGCATTAGTGAATAGTTAAGTTCTAAATGATTTAATAATTTAGTGAATTGTGAAGTGAGAATTCAAGCCACTCTATCCCCACGAGAATATAGCAGTCTAAGCCACTACACCCATGAGAACATATGTAGGTGATGATCAACTGAAACTCCAAATATTTCATTAATATTGTGATCGTGTAATTAAAGTGATAAAGTGCGTACCACGGGTAAGTGATCTACAAATATAAACGCAGACCACTCAAAGGGAGAAACTGCGGCTTATCCGACAAACTAAGCGAGATAAAATCGACGGTTTACAAGTGTACTTCACTGGCTGTACACTATAAATACCTTTGAAGAAGCTTCAAATCTTCAAATGAAAAAAAAAACCCAGGACATGATCCTCTTAATAATAATGTAAGCAAACCAAGTAAATACCAACATATAATTAAAATTTTATAAAAAATATAACAAAATATGTTATAATAAACAAAAACGATAGTAATTAATAAAAATAATAAAAATAACCATCGAAGTAATAAACGATCAAAATGAACCAAAAAAAGGAAATCTAGTGTTAAAGTGAATAATATAGATCCTTCTCTTAACTAAAGATAAAATTAATTAAAAGTGTAAACAATAAAAAATAATTTTTCTCAACAATGGAGGAAGTAAAAAATTCTTTAAGAACCTTGGAAGAAGCTGTAAATGATCTGATGGAGCAAAATAAACAAGAATAGAAAATCCGATAGTTCACCAAATAACAACAACATTGACACCTCCAAAAACGGAACAAGATCTACATGACATCAGCAAATTGCCAGACAGCGTTAAAGAACTTCAACATTTCGATGGCAATCCCATCCAGTACATTTCCTGGCTGCACAACGTGGAAAATATATTAAGCGATTATGAAACCTATATACATATAGAGCTATACTTCAAAGCATCAGACAAAAAATAAGAGGCAATGCAGATTCAGCGCTTATTTCATATAGTATTTTCGATAATGAATGGGTAATAATTAAGAAGTGCTTATCTCTAAACTACGCGGACAAAAGAGGTTTGCGAACTCTCGAACATCAACTAAGCAATCTCTACCAACGAAACATGAGCTTAGATGAATTCTACGCAAACGTGAACCACCAGTTTTCGCTCATAGTGAACAAAATAAAAACGGAGGACTACACATCTGAGACTATTAAAGTTCTCATCGCAACCTACCGGAATCGGGCATTAGACGTATTTATCAGAGGTTTGAATGGCCACATGTCAAGAATGCTAATGATTCAAAGACCACAAACTCTTCCGGAAGCGTACACATCTTGTTTAGAAATACAGAATCTGAACTTCAGGAACATACCAATTCATAAAAGAAATTATAATAATTCTGTAACCGTAACTATAAATCAAATTGCACCAAGACAACCGTACATTCCACAAAGAAATTCTGGAGCGATGCCACTACAACAGAAGAACATGGCATATAATATTCCGCCTAGACCAAACAATCCTAAGCCCCTAATCCACCCTATTGCAAACAAGACAGGTCAATTACATCAATCGCCCGAACTGTCAAAATAATCAACAATTCAAACGGGAAAACCCTTATCAAAATGAACCACGAAAACTACAGAGAATTAATCACATGGAAACTCAAGAGGAAGTGGAGGATCATTATAACCAACTAGTGGAAGAAAATGTCGAAGAGGGAATAGCTGATGACGATGAGCCATTAGAGGAAAATCCGGAACTAAATTTTATGATGGATGCCTCTCTAGCATACCATATATAGAATATAAACTTAAAGATGACAGAGCTAATAAAGGAGCTAATAAACATTTTGTAAGGCCAGAATTAGCTGAAACCGCCGGCCCGACCAACGTTCAATTTAAAATTAGATCAGCAGCAGGAGATATAGGAATCAGCAAAAAAATTATCGGACAATTTTTCAAAAGATTAGGCATCAATAACGTGATTGATTTCTTCGTTTTGCCTGGCTTAAAAACATTCGACGGTATTTTCGGTGACGACACCTTGAAAGAATTAGGAGCAATTATTGATCGCGGGAACAACACATTAGCGATATCACCGAACATCAAAATTCCACTCTACGAAAAAAGATCACATCAGGTCAACAATATTGAAATTCGCGACAATCATCTGTTACCGAACACGAAGCAAAAACTCCAAACCATTGTTTCAATATTTCATGCACTTTTCGGACCTGTTAGTAATAAGGAAACAATCACCACTGAAGTAAGAGCCGAAATTAAAACAAAGACCGAAGAACCAATCTACACAAAGTCGTACCCGTATCCATACCAAATGAGGCAGGAAGTGGAAAACATATTGACCAACTCCTAGCGGACGGAATAATTAGACCTTTAAAAGCCCGTAGAATTCACCGATTTGAATCGTTGAAAAGAAAATAGATGCATCACAGCCAAAAAATTATAGGATGGTGATTGACTTCAAAAGATTGAATGCAGTAACGGACACATATCCAATTCCTGATTGGATCCTTTGGGAATTCGAAATTTTTTACCACCATCGATTTCACGTCAGGATTTCATCAGATAAAGATGAAGGAAGCCGATATACCCAAGACCTCGTTCTCAACAATGAACGGCAAATACGAGATTTTAAGGCTCCCATTTGGTTTTAAGAACGCGCCCGCCATCTTTCCAAGAACGATAGGTGACGTCCTAAAAGAATTTATCGGCAAGATATGTTACGTCCATATAGACGATATAATAGTATTCGGAGGGAGAACTGAGGAAGAACATCTAACGAACATCAGGATAGTTTTTCAAAATTACAAAAGGCCAACTTACGGATTAAACTGGATAAGACAGAATTCTTAAAAACAAAAACCGAATTTCTCGGATACCTAATTACGGATAAATTATCAAACCGGACCCAAGAAAATCTCCGCTATTCGAAGCATCAAGAAACCCGACAACTTGAAGGATTTCTAGGACAATCATTTCTAGGATTGGCATCATACTATAGACGCTTCATTCGAGAATTCGCCAAAATAGTAAAACTATTGACTAATCTGTCAAGGGGGGGAAAACGCTCAAATCAGGGCAAACCTGTCAAAGAAAATTAAGATCAATATGAACGAGAAGGAACTTGAAGCATTTCGAAATATCATGGAGCTACTATCGTCCTCGGAAATACTCATTTTCCCGGACTTCAACAAACCATTTATACTCACTACTAAGATAGGCCGATAACCTACATCTCCAGATCCTTAAACAAAACTGAGGAGAATTATGCGGCCAATGAGAAGGAAATGCTGGCTGGCCATCATCTGGGCATTGGATAATCTTCGAAATTACTTATACGGGGCAAAAAAAATCAAAATTCTGACAGATCATCAACCTTTAACATTTACACTGGGCAACAGAAAAAATAATGCTAAGCATAAGAGGTGGAATGCTCGATTAGAAGAACACAATTACGAGCTCATTTATAAACCTGGATGCACTAATAAGGTCGCTGATGCCTTATCAAGACTGGAACTGGAGGCTAACACACTCACAACCGGAACAGTACACAGCGCCGAAGAAGAATCCACAGAATTAATTCAATATTGCGATGCACCAATTAATGTATTCAGAAACCAGCTCATAATTAAGAAAGGTAAAAATATTTATGCCTACGAAGAACCTCATCCAGCCTATAGCAGACATCACATCAGTCTACCAGAGATAACAAAAGAAAGCCTGGTAAAAGTTCTACGGGAAAGATTGAATCCATCCATTTAACGGAATAAAAATTCCCGAGGAATACTCAAATCCTGCAAGAAGTTTATAAAGAATGCTTCTCCAGATATAAATTACGATTAACACAAAGGATTGTTGATGACATCTGTAACGAAGAGAACAAATTTTCAATAATAAAAGAAGAACACAGACGAGCACACCGAAACCATCTAGAAAACAAAAAAAAAAATTGTGGAAAGTTACTATTTTCCTCACATGGCCAGCTTAATCAAAAAATACACACAAAGTTGTGACAATTGCAATATCAATAAGTATGACAGGCATCCAAGCCAGGTGGAACTTCAGAAAACTCCGATACCAAACTATCCAGCAGAAATACTTCACGTGGATATAATGGAAATTAAAAACGAAAAATTCCTATCATGTGGACAAATTTTCAAAATTCGCAAAATTTTTCCGTATCAAAAGCAAAAATCATCAACACTAATTTATTGGACCAGATGGAAATTAGCCGCTTAATAACGGAAGTAGAAAGGCTTCCATATTCTAATGAAATTGAAGCAATGGAATATGCAGAACCAATGATGGTAATCAAGAATTCTACAATTCTCTACGTTGTATCAATACCCAAAACAAGTAAAGAAGACTACAACCACGTCATCATAAGATCAACAATAGACAAAGATAAACAGGTACACCTAGAATTCAACGAAGTACTACTCAACCAGAACCAGTTATTTGGAATTGCTCGGAAATGCAACCATTTCCGTGAGACAACAATTTGCGAATTGAATTGCCTAAAAGAAGTAAAGGAAGATCATTGCATTAACCAGCTAATAAGGGGTGCCAACGCTAACTGCGAATTCCAATTCAACAAAAATCAAATCATCGAAAGATTGAACGAACACATAGTATTTTTAAGCAACTTCAACGGAAATGTTGCCTATAACAACACTAGCAAATATTTGAAAGGAAGTTTTCTGTTGCAATACAACAACGAAACAATAAAAATTAATGACGCAAGATTTACCAACAAAGAAGAAAAAACATTCCAAATCCTGCCATCGGTATTACGAACAAATATCACAGAGAAGGGCATCAAAATTGATTCGGGATACCTGCACAACTTGTATATGGAAAACGTCGAACAGCTACAGGAAATATTTAACGACAACAAACAAGCAATCCTCATGGTCTTCGTCAACAAAGTAAGGGTCAAACGCCAAAGACGGATGATGCAAATTCAACAAGATGAAAATTCTAATAGAGTACCAGAGATTCAACTTCAACCTATCAGCCTAAATTTATGACCCACGGGACCTTGGATCTTTAAGGAGGGAGGAGTTAGCAACGAATAACAAAATCAACGCTTACATAAATATCACGCGTAAGCAACTTGTAAATTCCTGATACTTTATAAAAATATCATGAGAAAATAATTGTAATTGAAAACTTTTTAGATAAATGCTAAATTAACAAATGTTGTAACATATAATTAGACACCTTTTAAATTATGTTTTAACTTGTAAAATTATGTTAGGAATTTTCATGTGAAAATATTTGAACTCGACACCCGCCAAGCCGTGTGCCGATTTTTCTATTCTAGTTTTTAAATAAAAAATATTGTATGATTAGTTGTAAATGTATTGTAGAAGAAAGAACATTAAAAATTAATCAGTTTTTTTATATCTCTACGAAACAACTCCGTTAACTTACATAATCCCGAGGGTACAAAATCCCCAGGTTACAAAATCCCGAGGGTACAAAATCCCATAATCCCGAGGAAATACCGAAGACCGCCCCCGCGGAAAATTTTAATTTAAAATAAAATACAAATCAAAACCGGGATTTTTATTTTTGCGGAACCGCGGATTTTAAAGCAGGATTATGAAAAACTGGAATTTAAAAAGCGGGATTTTTTTGGGGCGCGATTTTAATTAAGCGGGATTTTAAAATGCGGGATATCGTCGTTACGATCCCGTTGTAAGCATCACTATTTTCGATGTTCGATTTTTATGTCTATACATCTTTAAATCTAGGGAAAATTGCACCAATTGTGCAACAACTAGATTTTGGAATTTTCATAGGCTTGTACCCCGTGGATTTTGTATCTTCGGGATTTGGTATCCTCGGAATTTTGTATTCTCATGATTTGGTATCCTCGGGATTTTGTATCCTCGGGGTTCTGTATTCTCGGGATTAGGTATCCTCGGGACTTTGGATCCACGGGATTTTGTACTCTCGGGATTTTTTGAAATGCTCGGGATTTTGTACCCTCGGAATTTTGACTCTCGGGATTTTGCCTCTCTCTAATATTTATTCTATTAATTAAAAGTGTAATGTAGAAAAAAATGTGAATTTAAAAAAAAATGGAGGTGTGGCCAACACACGACTTTCTTTTCACGACGAACAGAGAATTTTGAGAAATTGTAATATTTTTTTTTTTGTTTTTAATTTTTGGAAACATTTTGTTTTGAGTAGTTTTTTGTAAACCTTATACTTTTTAAGAAATTTGCAAAATAAATTTTCTGGACCAAAAGGGTACCCACTTCCGGGTAGCCGATTTTGGGCAAAATTTACTGGGACCTCCCAATTTATCAAAAAAGCTTAAATCTGAAGTTTCAGTTCGATTGGTTAAACCATCTGGGCTGTAGAGAGGACACAGACTGACAGACTGACAGACAGACACCATTTCGAAACCCACTTTTTCGGACTCAGGGGACCTCAAATCTCTAAAAATCTCAAGGTCCAAAATTTTCATGATTACTATACTTTATTTTACTAGAGTAAAATAAAATAAAACTAAAAACATTAAAAGTTGAGTTTTATAAAGCGTTTTATAAATCCCGGGATTACGGGATTAAGGCTTTACAAATAAATCAAGATACAAGTTGTTAAATATTTTGAATAATTCATTGAATTAGGGAAAAATAATACAGAAATGAAAAATTACATCTACTCGTAAATCATCTTTTCAATTATTTTTGAAGTCGGATTTCAAAAATCAAAGTGCTTCGATTGAGTTGTCTTCTATCCTTCTTGCTCGAAATTACTTCGGTCTAAGAAGAGCAAAGTATTGAAATCCTGTCAAAAATGACCAAACATTTGGTGGGTCCAAAGCCACATTTCTCGACTTTTTGAAAGTCTCTGAGTCTAAAAATGCAAAAAAATGGATGTCTAGACCCATGGTATCTCGAGAACGGCTTGTCCGTTTTAGAATTTGAGAAGCTTTTGGAACCTGTACGTCAAGAGGGTCGGGTAACTCCCGTACTAATTGACCCAAAACACCTTTATAGAAATATTCACCAATTTGTTATGTATGCTGGTTTCAATATTGAGTTGGGCATTGAGTTTGGGGTCAATTTGCGGATTGAGTTGAAGTTGAGTTGGAGTTGAGTTCGGGTTGGATTAAGATATTGTGACCAGTTGGCCAATGTTTTATAGGTACTGGTTTGAGGATTGAATTGAAAGAGAGTTTGCGTTTCGGTTGAGGGCCGTTTGCAGGTTGAATTGGCATTGAGTTGGGAATGGATTAGTGTTTAGTGTTTGTATTGATGTACAGCATATGAGTATGATATTCATATAAATCCACACGCCTTGACCGACTTGCAACAAACTGTACACAAATATTGTTTAAGACTTAAGAATGGTCACTGTTAATATTTCAAACCTCAAGTTGAACCTCTAGCAAATTATATGAATGGGAAATTATTATGTAACTTATCTATTTCATAACGGATTTCAGTCAAATTTGACATCCGCTTTGGCAATGAGATTCTAAAATGATTTTTAGAATTAGTTCTGGAATATGACCAAGTATGATGGAACTTGTCTATTTCTCAACCGATTATGATGAAGTTTCGATAGGTAGACTAGTATTGTGATTCTAAAATTATTTTTGGATGAAATTCTAAAATATGGCCAGTTCAGATAGAACTTTTCTATTTTTTTTAACGGATTTTAATTGAATTTCGCATGTGCGATGGTAATGTGATTTTAAAATAATTTTTAGATACAGTTCTGGAATATGGCCAAGTAGAACGGAACTTTGCCATTCCTTAACCGAGGATTTAAAATAATATTTCTAATTCCGAAACTCTGCACTACCGTTATTAGTTTCAATATTAAAGCTCGACTATATTTTTCTACACATGGCCAAACTTTACAACATTATAGAAGCCTGTAAAATCTTAGACTTTTGTACTTAAATTGTAAATTTAATATAGTCTTGATTTACAGTTAACTAATAGATTACCACGGATGGGGTCTATTTAGTTATTGAGAATAAACAACTTGTTGTTAATATTAGAATTAAATTCATTCTGTTTTATTTTATTTAATGTTCACCTTTTATATACAATTAAATGCTACTGTGAGCAACTTCACGAAAAAGAAAATATAAAAATAAGAAATAAAATATGACACCAAACATTCCTATCTATCACTATTGTTGTTGTAAGTGGGTTAAATGCTAGTATCAGCACCTTAGATAAAAATATAAAAATTGGACGTTGTAGTGTTGGTGAGTTGACATAAAATATTGTGTTTTGTTGCACTGTTGATCTCAACAAAGCCATATTGACATATTTCTCACAACCTCGTCTAAAAATAATTTTTGGGTCACATTCCATTTTATTCATAGGGAACGTTAATAGCTCAGTTATATTCGTATTGAGCATATTACAGAACTTTATCCAAAAATCATTTTAGAATCCTAATTCCAACGCAATTTTCATCATAATCGGTTAAGGAACAGCCAAGCTTCATCCTAATTTGCAATTCATATAATTTGTTAAGGGTTCAACTTGAAATGTAAAAGGTCCAATTTGAAATGTAAAATTTCAGTTTGAAGTGAAAAAGGATCAATTTGAAGAATAAAACTTCTATGGTAGTATAACGGTATGTTGGTATAATGGTGTGGTTGTATATGATGGTATCGTGGTAAGACGGTATATATGATACAACGTACGATGGTATGACGGTACTTATTCTAGAATGATGGTGTGGTGGTATAATGGTATGACGGTGGGATGGTATGTTAATATCGTGGCCTGACAGTAAGACGGTATAATTATATGATAGTATGATGGTACGATAGTATGATGGTATGATTATAGGGACGGTATGATGGTACGATGGTATAGTGGTATGATGGTGTATTGGTATGATTATATGATTGTATGATGGTACGATGGTACGATTTTATGATGATAAGGTGGTACCATCTGGTATGAAGGTGTGTTGGGTTGATGGTAAGATATTCACCATGGTGTTATGGTTCGACGTCACTATGGTCTAATGATACGATTGTATGATGGTTTAATGGTATAGTTTCTTGATGGTATAATGGTCTATGATGGTGATTAGAATTATAAAATAATATAATTAAATTGTGTTGGATTTGAAAGAGAAGTTCAGTTAGGGTTTAGGGTTTAGTGGGAGGTTAAATTGAGTTGAATTCATACACGCATCTAGTTTCCGAATCGAGTTAATTTTGGGATTGGGTTGGAAAAGAAGTGTAGAGTTAAGCAAAGGGTTGAGATTTAAGTCGAGCTAAGTTGAGTTGATGTAGAATTAGGATTAAGTTAGGTTGATTGGGCGAGTTGGTCGGTTGGGGAATTATTTAAGGGTTGATTTGGAGCTAGGTTTAGGGTTGATTTGCAAGTTGATTAAGGCTTGATTTGGTGATTTAATTGATGCCTGGTTTGGCGGTTATTGAGGTTGAGTTTTAAATTGAGTTGGAGGTTAAGCTGAAGATTGATTTAAGAGGTTCATTTCGAGATTGATTTGGGAGTGGAATTAATCAAGACCGAAGTACTGATCATCTTATGAGGCTTCAGCCCTTTATATTTTGGAAATTTAAATTCCTGCCACCGAGAATGCCCTCTCTGATTCTACGCTTGTTGGAGATATTGTAAGTACATTTTAAAAAATGCGCTGCAAATGTGGCCCCGGATATCCGCTTCTCTCAAATACTTTTATCTCGGTATTATACTACGCGTAATGCTGCGATGCAATTTGTCAGCCACTTTTTTGTGTATACCTCTTGAAATATCTTCTTCTGAATCAGATATTTCAATATCATTGAAAGTTATAAAATACGTCGACACAATTATTGGAAGTTCCGAAACCATTTCACTTTCAACCTTTGCTGCTTATTTAACATAAATTTTAGTGTTGTATCGCACGCAATTTTGGAAATTTGCGTCCCTTCGACAAAGAGCTTCAACGGTTACATTGATGGGATGAAGAATATGAAAGTAAAGTTGCCGCTTGCTGAAACCCAGATTCGGCTAGAAACACAGCCATCATTACAAGCGACTTATTCACAATTACCATCATGATAAATGAATGATGTTAGGCTAAGTAACAGTAAAATCACTAAGTTTAAAGTACCTTACCATACCAGTTCTTATACCAGTTCTTCATCAAATAAAGATCGGATCGAATTTCATATTAATGATGCTAGTACCACACTGTGGGTGATTATACATTAAGACCAGGTCATCCGTGGGAGCGATTACTTATGAATTAAAATCAATGCAAAAAATTGAGTTCAGATGGATCGAGAAGTGCAATGGACCTAACGCAAAACCTTGTGGAACCCCATCATTAATAATTTGGCCTAGACTTATTATACGATCCATCCTAACTAATTCGGATCTCTCGAAAAGGAAAAGCGAAACAACTTCTATGTTAATCCTAAAATGCAGCATGGAAAAGTTTTTCTAACAACACAGGATGATTAACTGTATCAAATGCTTTTGTGAAAACAAAAATAGCAGCAACAGATTTTATACAAACAATAGTGAATTTAAGTAAAGCCTTTAGAGTTAATGAAGCCAAACTGATTGTTGTGTAGAAAATCTGCGTAATTCAAGAAACTAGTGACCATTATGTGTACTAGCTTCTCATCTGACTGGAAACTGGAAGCAAAGAAATTGGTCTGTAATTCCTAATATCTTTTACATTCCCTTTTTGAAAAAAAAGAAAGAATTACCACGTCCACTTATGCCGAATATGTCAGTTTAAAATCCGATGTTACATTAAAAACTTCAAACGGCGAAGAATAGTAGTCTCCTCATCTATAATAATTTCCATACTGGTAAAGTTAGCCGAAAGTGAAACGTCGATAATGAAGATTGTGTTAGCCCAGCCGAAAGTTTTCATAGGAAAGTAAAAACGGTAATGTAGATTATCTGATCCCAGCTAAAGTAAAAAATAATCGGTAATGTAGACTGTGTTATCACAGCCGAAAAATAAAAAATGGAGTCGTTATCAATCGGACCCTGTTAAACTTAGCCGAAAGTAAAAAAGTCGATAATGCAGATTATGTTATTAAAATTCCAGCGGAAAATAAAAAAACTTGTATTTATCAGCCGAAAGTCAATAGGATACATGGATTGAAATACAATTTTTTGTAAATATTCTTACGTGGAAAACTTATTTCAGCCTAGTCGTGGAAAATATCGAAAATCAGATGAATCCACAAAATTAGAATAAAAGCAGCCTCTAGAGCGTATAGTATATCTGAAGTTGAATCGTTTTTATGTGATTCCTCAATAGCTATCGCAGGAAAAAATTCCGATCAAGCTGTCTGTGGGAAATCTCGGAAAATTTGAAAAAGTTTCCAGCCAAAAGTAAGAAAGGAATGTATAAAATCAGCCTCTAGAGTGTTATGTCTGGAGATGGATTGCGTTGATCTGACTTGTCAATAGCTATCGCAGGAAAAAAGTTTTGTTCAAGTTTCTCGTGGGAAATCTCGGAAAATTCGATTTTCCAAAAATTATTAGAATATTTGTATAAAATCAGCCTCTAGAGTGTTATCTCTGGAGATGATTTTTCGAGATTTCCCACGGGAAACTGAATTTTTTTCCTGCGATATCGATTGACAAGTCACATCAATGCAATCTATCTCCAAACGTAAGTTTTGGCTCTTGGGCTCTTCAGTTTAGATGCATTAGAATACTAAGGTACAAATTGAATACTAATCATACAATAATCACTTATATTTAAATGAAGAAAGCGCAGCTGTAAACCAAAATCAAATTTAAAAAAGTACGTGATCTTAGCATGAAGAAATACTATCTACAATTCTCGTTGGGATGTTAATTAGCGATTTAGACCATGTGACACCATCATTACTGTTGCAGTTCTAGAATATTTATATTCATATTCCCGAAGATCAACAGGTTTTAGTTTTTTTTTTTTTTTTTTAGGGTGGGTGTACGTTGCCCAGAGCACTGCGGCCATTGAGACCTATTGTGAATCCCTAGAGATTTTCTTACGTGAGATATAGGTCTATATCCCTGATAAACGCCGCTACCTGACGTATGTCCAGTGGGTCGGCGTTAGGCCACTGGATGATATGGAGGATAGCATCGCATGTGAATGGTAGGTGGGGGTTACAGATGTGTTCATCTTCATCACCGATCGTAATCAGATGATGAAAAATCCCGTTTGCATCCCGCCCCTGTCGGGATTTGAACTTGGTACCTCCCGATCCAAGCGCCACAGCTTTAACCACTGCACCAGGTTTTAGTTTTAATTCCTAACATAATATTATTAAATTCTTTAAGAAATATCGACGCATTTAAAAAATGAAAGATATTAAAATTACTTGTGTTTGAAGTTCGAGTGCAGCAAAGTTCGCTAAAAATAAATTAAAATGTTTACCTGATGACCTTAAATTTCATAACCGAGAAATTTGTTTCAGATACCTACACTGTTGGGTGGTATTATTGTTGCTGTTTCGGACAAATTTACATCTACATTTATAAGGATCGTTTTATTATTTTGGACGATTTTAATTTGACAAACATTACGTGGGACTATGTCAATGCTATTTTGATGTACATAAATTTATTCTGCAATTTTTATGTTGGGTTCAAAACTATGCGTCCATATTAAAAACTGTAGCTGAAATGGGTTGGATTTGGCGTTTCTTTCTCTTGATCATGAGGTTGCCATCTCTTTCTGTGATAATTTAGCTGGATCTTATTCATGGTTAAATAAATCAGTTCTTTCTGAATATTCTGAATTTGATAATGATCATTGATAACGTAAATTCATAATATAATTTAAATTTTAATAAGGGTGACTATAATTATAGGTCACACACTTATGACAGTTGTATATCCAAGGCAAAATCAAAACTTGTACATATATATGTAGTTCCGTCCTAAAGGATTTTATGTGAATTTATGATGATGGTAGTTCTGGCAAATCTAATGGAACCCATTTTTGAATAATATTAATATACATGTTTAATTCAATATTTTAATTAGTCCGGTCCCCACAGATAATTCAAAATTACCTGAAGATTCAGATTTGTACGAATTTTTACATTTTACTACCCAACAAGCAAAACCACATTAAATATTTGCTTCTTGCCATGTTGATCATGACTAATCAAAATGTTGTTAAGTTCAATAAAATTTATAAACAAAATAATTTAGCAAAATTATAAATTAGTTGAGGCCACAATCAAATTTTCTAATTGTTTATTTTCGACCCAAAATCGAAAAGGTCAAATCGAATTGTTCCCTAATTGTCATTAATTGTTCTAGTTTCTTCGTGATTTATTTATTATACCTACATATTAAGTATATAAATAAGGAAAAGGCAAAAACACCTAATTTACATTTATACATATTTGCCGTAACAGTAAATCATTAACTTATTTAAATATTTTGGAAAAAATCTTTTACATTCCAATAATTTTTACATAAAGTAGGATAAAAGTTTCTAGAGTTCCGAAAAGGAAAACTACTTAAAATAAAATGGTTTGATTCTATTTTTCAACATTACATTAGCATACATTTTCCAACATTTATACTTCCGTCCTTCTACTAGTATGCTAATTAGTTTAAAGAAAACTGGAAACGTTTTTTTTTTTAAAACATTGTTGCAGGAATAAATATACTTATTGTTTGTTTGGTAAATAAATGAGTAACTTTAATTGAAGCAAATTAAAACAAAAAAAACGACAACAAAGCTTTTTGTTAATAATGAGCTTTTAAATTTTTTATAGTGTTTTTATTTTATGTAGGTACTTCATGTCTTTTCGTCAAAAAAAAAAAACGAGCGCAAGTATGAGTACAGTAAAAATGTTGTCTGCACATTTTATTTATTTTGAAAGCTCTTAGTGAGGTTGGTCTTTATATAAAGCAAAAATACAAAAAAAAAAAAAAGAAAGACCATATCCTTACTACTCGTATATTGGAGGATAACAACCTTTTTCTTAAGTTGTTTGTGTTACAGTATTAAGGTTACATTATATTTTCATTAAATACCAGCATGCCTTAAAGCTTTGCTAAACTTATTGATTTTGTTGTTTAACATGGTATAGAAAACATTAAAAGCATCTATGAACTTAACGCATCTTGTTAAACAAAAAATGATTTTCATTATTTATAATCTGCAGCCTGTTGAGCCAATAACACTAATAAATTGGATTTAAATGGTCCAACTTTATAAAAAAAATAAAAAATAAATTCGTATACAATAGATGAGGCATGCAACAGGTTCATAATTTTAAGCATGTGACAAATACAATTTTTATATGTCCGGGAAGTATTTACTTATTTTCTTACTAAAATATTTAGCAGAACATTTCACAAAAATTTCTTGTTGCGGTTGGGCAATGAGAAAATTTTACTAATGCATTTACAAAACATTTTTTATTGTACATATTTTAGTGAATCATGTGTAAGACGAAAATTATTATGTCAGGAGTTTATAGATGTCGCAATACATAAAATGTCATAAACAGAAGCTACCCCAGAATCAAATACACCTCGCTTAATTTTATGGATCGTCAGAACTTATACAATTTCGTTTGAAGCCATATCGCTCCCAATCAAACTAAGTTTAATAAAAAATTATTTGGAGCAGATCCTAGAGATTTTGCCAGTTGGCCACATACATAATGAAGTAGCTGGATGCTATCTGATTATCAAAAGATACCTTCCTTATTTTTGTGGATCGTCAGGGGCTTGTAACTCCATTTGGTACCATATCGTTCTAAACAACAAGTTTAAAACAAAAAACTTTGTGGATCTAATCCTAGAGATTTTGCCAGTTGAAGTAACTATGTAGAAGCTATCCCAATATCGAGTCGTGAAACAAGCAAGACGTATTTGGATATATCTTGTATTGATAATAATTTTAATTTATTGTAATTATGATTCTATAAATCTTAAGAGATTTTATTGATCAAAATTAATTTTAAATATTTTTTAACTATTTATGGTTATCGAAGTTTCAAGTGTTTTACATTTCAATTTATGAAAAAACTAACTGTGATAATTTCAAGTGTTTTGTTTCAATTTTTGAGACCTAATACCCTAGATAGACTTCGATTTAATAAAACCGATTTAGTGAATTTTTCGAGATTAGTCGCAATGTGTCAACCTCGATTTTAGCTAATTCCTTTGTTTTTGCAAAGAATACTTTATTGTGAATACATGCCTACTTCTCTCTCGTATCGATTGCCCCATTCCGCTGAGTTAGAAGTCTAAAGGCAAGGCGAACAAATGCTTGCGTAGTAGAACCAAGTAACAGTCCATTCAATAGTCCGTTAATAGTGGTGCCGAAGAAATCAGTAAATGGTGAACGAAAGTGGAGGATTACAGTAGATTTTCATCGTTTAAACGATATTACTATAAGTGACGTTTTTCCACTTCCAAATATTGCTGATATACTCGAGCAGTTGGGCAAGGCACGGTATTTTACGACCCTTGATTTGGCAGAGGGGTATGATCAGGTTCATATGGCCGAACATGACAAACACAAGACTGCATTTAGTACTCAAACAAATCATTATCTGATTTTAATATGTTTCGAAGATTGTAAGAGAATTCAATCCAGTTTCGAACCGATGAGCTTATGATTATGAAAAAATCAATCTTCACATCAGGCCGCGGTGACTGGACTTTATTGTTATGCCACAATTTACATTCTATATATACAGAATGTGCTGTGCGTTAAGTACTAGCGAATCGTACTAATACAGATGAATTCTCTTACAATTTTTCTTCTTCACAATATTCACACAGCTCTATTTCTGTGTACGCTAATTTTTACTTTATTAATTTTTTTAGAAAGACTTTTTTCCGAAGATTGTAAGAGAATTCAAACCAGTTTCGAACTGATGATTATGATAAAAT
Organism: Tipula vernalis; assembly: GCA_958295665.1. NCBI lineage: Eukaryota > Metazoa > Arthropoda > Insecta > Diptera > Tipulidae > Tipula > Tipula vernalis. The sequence goes on along the minus strand of OY282559.1, from coordinate 107,103,139 downwards.
CAATCTTCGGAACATATTCAACATCTGGAACATATTAAAATCATATAATTAAATAAATAGAATTCTGTCTATTAGTCGGTTTCGTTGAATTACTGTTCGTAAATACTAATATACTTCTCGTGTTAATCGAAACACACTTAAAATGGTCTAATCACCGGTAGCATATTAGATATTACATGAATTAATAAACATTCAACAAAAAAATTATAAATAAAGTAAAAATCATTTTCATTTTAATAGAATGCCATTAGGACTGAAAAATGCACCATCCAGATTTGAGCGTGCAATGAATAACATTTTGATTGGTTTAAATGGACTAAAATGTTTTGTGTATTTAGACGACATAGTCATCCATGGGTATGATCTTAATGAACACAATTTAAAATTGGAGGAAATCTTCCGACGTCTCCGGCATTTTAATCTTAAACTTCAACCATCTAAATGCCGCTTCCTCTGCAAAGAAATACTCTTTTTGGGTCACCAAATCACAAATAAGGGAATACAACCGGACCTTTCTTGGTTTGTGCGGTTCTTACCGCAGATTTGTAAACAATTTTGCAGAAATTGCTTCGCCCTTGACATAGCTGCTTAAAAAAAGATGTCGTTTTCAAATGGGACGCTTTTTGTGAAAATTCATTTCAAATTTTGAAATCTTCTCTTATTTCTTCTTCCAATCTAATTTCTGTAGATCACACCAAACCATTTATTATAAGTTGTGACGCTAGTGATGTAACAATCTGCGCGATATTGTCACAAGAACGAGAATCAACCGACCCCCCTATAGAATTTGGTAGTAGAACGCTGAATCCAGCAGAAAGAAAATATCCTGTGATAGAGAGAGAACTTTTAGCGATGGTTTGGGCTGTGAAAAAATTTAGATCGGATACATATTTATGGCCGCAGGTTCATAATACATAAGAACAGATCATAAACCATTAATTTGGCTTCATAAAAGCGCAAATCCTTCCGCTAGACTGACACGTTGGCGAATCGAGATGGACGATCATGAATATGACATTATGTATAAACCAAACCAACACTAATGCCGACTCCTTAAGCCGTATCGAAATGAATGCCTCTGATCAGACAGAAATTCACAATATGCTTGTATTTATACGAGCTCAAGCCAAAAATTATTCTTCAATTGTTGAATCATCTAATTCAAAAATAAATACTGGGTCAAATCCTGTAGATATTTCTAATCCTGGCAATGCTCAAATCGATTATTCATGTAAAGAGCTTTCAGATGAAAAAGATATTAAACGAGTGTTAGACGAATTTCACAATTCTCCTATCGATGGACACCAGGATGTAATTAAAACCTATCATCGAATTAGAAATTACTATTTCTTGCCTCAATTGTTGTCACGAATAAGACAATACATTCAAAGTTGCGAAACATGCCAAAAGAACAAAGTATGTAGAATTGGGAAACTTCCCATGAAAATAACCAGCACATCTAACAGGCCTCTCCAAAACATTTTTGTGGACGTAGTTGAACCACTTCCTGAAATATATAACCAAAATAAATATATTCTTATAATGCAGGATGATCTGACCAAATATTCTCTAGCTATACCACTCAAAAATCAAGAAACATCACCTATCTCAAAAGCTTTAACAGTACATTTTAAATGCTATAATCAATTGTGATCGATCAGGGTAGCAATTTTATGAGTGAAATGTTCAAACATACATGTAAATTTCTTGCCATTACGAAATTTAATGCAACTGCGTACCATCCACAATCGAATGGCGCATTGGAACGGTGACATCGAACTCTAGCTGAATATATTAGAAATTTTTTAGTGCGGTTCATATAATATTTAAATTCGAAATTATAAATTTATAATTGAATTTAAATTGATTGAATCGAAGTCGCTACAGGACTCCCCTCCAAGTTGATATTCAATTGAAAAGAGAATATTAAATGACAAAGTTAACTGCTTTGAAATCTTGGGACAAAAAATTTTGTTCCAATGAACTAACAATTCCGAAAGCAGGCTTTAATCTATCGATCGAGATATTGTGATTTTTATCCTTGATCGAAATAATGAAATGTTTCCGAAGACGTCTGATAACTCTAAACGGCCCTTCGTACGGAGGAGAAAGTCCAACTCGAACCTTATCTGTCCTTATGAAAACAAAATCGCAGTTGTCCAATGTTTTTGGTACAAATATGCCCTCTTGTTTCGCTTTACGCGTAGGAGACGGTATAAGATTCTTCATTGCATTCCGCAGTTGGTCGATGATCGTATTGTCAGGCAAGGGTGAAGGAGGATTATCGATAAAGAATTCACCAGGTAGCTTAATGGATTGACCATAAACCATCTCAGCTGGTGAGCACTTAAGCTCTTCCTTCACTGTGGCTCGAATACCTAATAATATAATGGGTATTTCGAAGCTCCAATTAACAGTATTGCCTCTGGCCATAAGAGCAGCTTTAAGCTGCCGATGGAAGCGTTCCACCATGAAATTCGCTTTAGGTGATTGTACGCTGTAGTACGAATCCTATGAGATCCAAGAAGTATTGTAAGTTCAGTAAATAGCTTAGACTCAAATTGAGAACCCTGGTCAGTTGTTATTTCTGCCGGGACACCAAAACGCCAGATGTAATTATTGACAAAAGTCGTGGCAATGGTATTAGCTGACATATTGTTCATGCAATACGCTTCAGGCCAACGTGTGAATCTATCAACACACGTTAAAATATATGAACAATTGTTGGAAACCGGTAATGGACCAACAATATCCAAATGGATATGTTCAAATCGACCAGGTGGAATATCGAAATGTCCATGTGGTGAGACTGTGTGCCTTTGCACTTTGGATCTTTGGCAGGATAAACAAGAATTAGCCCATTGGGTCACGTCTTTGTTTATACTTGGCCAAAAATATCGAGCCATGATCAGTTTGCGCGTTGCGCGGACTCCAGGATGTGACAAGTTGTGCATTGAGTCGAAAATAATTCGGCGCAATGGCTCTTGGATATACGGACGGTTTTTACCCGTCGATATCTCGCAGTAGACTTCTAGGCCAGGCAACGTAAATAATTCTTGTTTAAAACTGGAAGTAGAACGGCGATCTATAGACCCAGATAATAATTTCTTGAGTTCGTCGTCGTTTGATTGTGCCAATATTATATCTTTATAATCGAAAAAAATTTCGTTTGTGGCCGAGTCGATATTTAACGTACGTGATAGCGTATCTGCTACAACGTTTTCGATGCCAAGCACATGCTGAATGTCCGAAGTGAACTGACTTATGTAATCCAAATGTCGCGATTGGCGCGGATTCCTTTCAGTTTTGGATTGTATGGCTTTTGTTAGGGGTTTGTGGTCGGTGTAAATAGTGAAATCCCGACCTTCTATGAAGTATCTAAAATGTTTTACAGCAAGAAAAATTGCCAGAAGTTCCCGATCGAATGCTGAATACTTGATTTCGGCACTCGTTAATTTCTTTGAGAAAAATCCCAAAGGCTCCCATTTCTTCTTATTGAACTGTTGCAAGACCGCGCCAACGGCGACGTTCGATGATTCAGTTGTTATGCTAATTTTCGCGTTCCCGATAGGGTGCGAGAGAAGAGTAATTTTACTTAATTCCGCAACTAAACCTGTGAATGCGATATTACACTCATCAGGCCAAGAAAAATTCTTGGGTGTTTTTGGTAACTTATTAAGTGTTGCCAAATGTGCATGAATCGGCGCTAACATTTCCGCAATTTTCGGAATGAATCGGTGATAATAATTTATCATGCCGATAAAGCGCTGTATACAGGGTGGCTGAGACCAAGTGTTACCAAATGAAAACGCTGTAATTTTTTTAATTTTGATTATTTTTTATTGAAATTTCATGGAATATGTTGAAAACATATTACATTTTATGAAAAACATGTTACTGCTCGATATGACCTCCTTTGGCTTTGATTATTTGATTCAGTCTTCCATAGAAAGCATTGCATGCTGACCGAACGTGGGCTTGCGGAATTTTATTCCATTCTCGAACAAGAGCTGACTTCAATGCATCAACACTTTCGTATTTTTAGTGGACACCTTACTCTCCAAAATGGACCATATGGAGAAATCCATGGGATTCAAGTCTGGTGAATATGGTGGCCATTCTTTCGACGAAATCAGCCGCGGAACGCAATTTTGTAAAAATTGCTGTGTCGCTCGAGCTTTGTGTGACGGTGCCGAGTCCTGTTGGAATGTCCAACGGTTCGTACCAAAGTGTTTACGTGCCCAAGGTAGCAAAGCATCGTTTAGGATCTTTTGGCGGTGCATCTCTTGGTTTACCTTGACTCCATGTTCGATGAAAACCAGAGGAGTGCGTCCATCTGCAGTAACTGCAGCCCAAACCATAACATAAGCTGGTGATTGCTTGCGCATGGCAACTCTTGTGTCCAAATTATCGTTGGACTTGTCCTCTAACCAAACACGATCATTTTGTTTATTCACATGCTGTTGAATGGTGAAAATTTTCTCATCAGAAAAGACAATGTTTGGAATCTCATCACGTTCGGCCAAGGCCTTCAATGCTCGTGTTCTTTCAAGCCTAACTTTTTTTTGTGCCTCCGTAAGATCTTGAACTTTTTGTATCTTGTAGGGCTTCAAGTGTAGTTCATTTTTCAATATGGTTTGAATGCTGTATCGTGAAACATGTAGACGTGCGGCTAATTGATTGGCACTTTGACGAGGATTTCGTTGGATTCGTTTCTTCACCTTTCGTATCATTTCTTTTGATGTTGCTGTCTTTTTAGGACCGCCTCTGTTGCGTTTAGCGATGCTACCAGTTTCGTTGTATCGAGTTATGGTTCGATACACAAACATTTTATTCACATTCAAATGCTGGAGCTGACGAACTATTGCTGTTTGTGAATTTCCACCCAAATACAGTGCAATTACACTATTACGTTTGAATTCCATTACGATTTTTTTATTAAGATATTAATTTAGAACAATTATTTATTGACCACATATAAACAACTAACCAAACTTCAATCTGTCAAAAAATTAATGCGCGAAAATGACAACTACACAAATGACAGCAGAGTGAAGTTAGTAACATTTGGTCTCAGCCACCCTGTATGTCTAATAGACGTTGGAGCAGGAAACTCCCTAATAGCAAGAATTCTTTCCTCAGATGGTAAAATTCCATCAGGAGTAATTTTATGGCTCAGAAAATTTAATGTAGGAACACCAAAAACACATTTTTGTGTTTTAATATGCACATCGAATTTGACCAATCTCTTAAATAATTGTTCAAGATGTCTTAAATGTTGTTCCTCAGTTTCTGAAGCAACCAGTATATCGTCAATATATGCGTAAACGAAATCTAGCCCGCGGACTACTTCGTTAATAAAACGCTGGAAGGTTTGAGCAGCATTACGCAACCCAAAAGGCATTTTGAATTCATACAACCCGAATGGTGTTGTAATGGCCGTTTTATATATATCTTCCGACGCGACTGGAATTAAGTGATACGCCCTAACTAAATCAATCTTGGAGAAAATTTTACAACCATGTAAGTGCATTGAAAAATTTTGTATATGAGATATCGGATATCTATCTGGTATTGTTACAGAATTTAATTGTCGATAATCTCCACATGGCCTCCAATCGAGATCTTTTTTTCTCACCATATGTAATGGGCATGATACTGAGGAAGACGATGGACGACAAATCCCCAAATCCACCATATGTTGGAATTCTGTAAATGCGATCGGCTATTTTCGCCATATCATCCAGGGAGTGAGTCTCTGGGACCGCAATTAGTGCAACGCGAATTACCTCCGGTAACTTTCGCGTCCACATCCCTTTTATGACGGCATCGCTGAATTGTTTTTTTGCTAATGCCATAATATGCCTAAGAAGTTCGGATGGCTTCCTGTCTCCCAAATCGATACCAGTCAAGAGCAACTCTAATTCATGTTCTCTTGGCGGCGTGAGCCTTTCGAGTAGCTTCGATTTTACAAACTCGTATCGATTATCTTCCGGTGGTTTAACTAAGACGTCACCGAGAACTTCCATGGTCTCAGGTGACAGGGAGGCAAGCAAATGTGAACATTTTGTCTTATCAGATGTTACGTTACGCAACGTAAATTGGAATTCAGCGGCCTGGAACCACAGAGATGGGCTTTGAGGCCAAAATGGTTGTAGCTTGAAACTATGTCCACTTATTTTTGAAATATCTGCTTCCATGGGTTCGTCCTCGTTTGAGGGTCCCGCTTCGTTGCCGTCTTTCATTATTCCTACTAATTTTTGACTAACAATGGTATCGATTTTCGACTCCACTGATTTATCGCTCATTAATTAGCTGATCTATTTAATTATATGACAGCCGATATGACAAAATTTGCTCAAATTTGTTATTTAGTTGGTCAACCGTTTTTTGTAATTACAAAACTTTTATTTTCGTTTGTAAAGAAAACTAAAAACTGTATTTGTTTTTTATGAAAAGCGTAAAAAAAATGTTAGTGTATAAACTTCCAATGTTGAAGCAAAAACGATGTAATACCGAGACGTCTAATGAACATTTATTTTCAAAAAATAAAAAAACAACAACAATAAATGGAAACTACAGTAGAACTGTAATAACCTTATCTTCTTAATCCCTTTAAATCAGACTCTCTGCTGTTAATTTCTTCTTACCTTTTACTTCTTCTTGATTTGCGTTTGACTTTGAATTGAGTATGCTCTACGAGTATAAAAATTTAAAAAACAAATCTAACAAAAATTCGCATTTCTCACTACTTTTATTTTTGTTTATTTTTTGTGTTTACAATTTTTATGTGTGAGTACATACATCAATTCATACAAAATTTGTGATAGTTTGAAACAAATAAATAAAAAACAATTATGCTGGATACATAGAAAATAAACGCTCCTCGTATATATAGTTACCTAATAAGTTTTTGGTTTTGGATTTTTTAACCTTTTCCCGGCTGAATAAGAAAAACTACATATTTCGGCTGGAGTTCATATTTTGTATATGAAAATAAAGCGAATTTATGTTACTACGAGGGCGGTTTGAAAATGAAGCTACCTAAGTAGGAAAACAAAATTTTTTTTTGCCAAAAACCATTTATTTCTCAACATAGTCTCCATTTAATTCGACACACTTAGTAAGACGATATTACAACTTTTTTATACCATCTGAATAATACGATTTCGAGAACCCCTCAAAATACGCGTTAGTTTCGATAATCACTTCTTCGTTTGAGATGAATCTTTGTCCTGCGAGCCATTTTTTCAAGTTTGGAAACAGGAAAAAGTCACTAGGAGCTAAATCTGGACTATAAGGTGGATGATCAACCAATTCGAAGTGTATTTCACGTAATTTTAGCATCGTATCTAATGCTGTGTGAACCGGTGCGTTGTCTTGAAGAGAGAGCACTTTTTTCTTCTTTAAATGTGGTCGTTTTTCCTTGATTGCATCAACCAATTGATCCAATAATGCACGATAATACTTTCCTGTGATTGTGGATCCTTTTTCAAGATAATCGATAAGCAATATCCCGTGTGCATCCCAAAATATAGTGGCCATAACCTTGCCAGCCGATTTCACTGCCTTTGCCTTCTTCGGAGCACTTCCACCAGCTTTGGTTTCAGGTGTGTAGTGGTGGACCCACGTTTCATCAACAGTAATTAATCGACGCCAAAAATCAACAGGATTACGCTTTATCATGTCCAAACACCGCTGTGAAGTGGTCTGTCGAACTCGTTTTTGTTCGACACTGAGCAAACGCGGCACCCATCTTGCCGATAGCTTTTTCATATGCAAATGTTCATGCAAAATGTTGAACACACGTTCATATGATATGTTTACCATTTCAACAATCTGACGCAACTTGACTCGGCGATCATTCATAACGATATCGAGGATTTTCTTGATATTTTCTTCAGTAACCACCTCTTTTGACCTTCCTGTTGATGGTATTGTTGCAGTGCTTCTTCGGCCGCGTTTAAATTCAGCAATCCAATATTTTACCATGTAGTCTGACGGAGCAGACTCACCGTAATGTTTATCGAGCTTTTCTTTTGTCTCTTTCGCCGTTTTCCCTTTCAAATAATGTTTAATCACTGCACGAAATTCGTTTTTTTCCATTTTTCAAGAAACACAAAAGTTGCTTACTTCAAACGACTACAACAAATAAACTAATCGATGAATTTGGGTGAAATTTTAACAGCTGACGTTTGACAGATCGCAATTTCTAAAAAACAAATTTTTTTTTGTGTTTGTCCTGCCATCTAGCGCTAGGTAGCTTTATTTTCAATCCGCCCTCGTAACATGGCTGTACATTGCGTTATGAACTATTTGTTGTGCCAAGCTGGGAATATACATTTGATTATGATACTTACTAAATGTGGCATTCTAAATTGAATTTTACATGAAGTTCTGGAATATGGCCAAGTATAATGGAACTTGTCTATTTCTCAATCACTTATAATGAAATTTTTTATGTGCGTTTGAAACGGGCTTTTAAAACGATTTTTGAAAGAAGTTCTGACATATTACCAAGAATGATGGCACTTGCCTATTTCTCAACCGATTATGATGAAATTTGACAGGTGCATTGGAAATGGGATTCTAAAATGATTTTTGGGTGAAGCTCTGAAACATGGCCAAGTAGGATGGAACTTGGCTATTTCTAAACCGATTATGATGAAATTCGACTTGTACAATGGAAATGGGATCTTCAAATGATTTTTAGATGAAGTTCTGGAATATAGCCAAATACGATGTAGCTTGTCTATTTCTTAACCGATTTTGATGAAACTTGACACGTGTGATAGAAATGGGATTCTAAAATGATATTTAGATGAAGTTCTGGAATATGGTCAGTTACGAAGGAACTTGGTTATTCCTCAACTGATTAAGATGAAATTCGACTTGTATGATGGAAATGAGATCTTCAAATCATTTTTAGATGAAGTTCTGAAGTAAGGCTAAGTAGGATGGAACTTGGGTATTTCTTAACCGAATACGATGAAATTCTACTTGTATGATGGAAATGGGATCTTCAAATGGTTTTTAGATGAAGTTCTGGAATATGGCCAAGTAGGATGGAAGTTGGCTATTTCTTGAACGATTTTGACGAAATTCGACAAGTGCGATAGAAATGGGATTCTAAAATGATATTTAGAAAAAGTTCTGGAATATGGTCAATTAGGAAGGGACTCGGTTATTTCTCAATCGATTATGATAAATTTTTACTTGTGTTTTTACAGAGGAATACCATTTTGTGAACAATTAAAATTGTTGGTTTAGAAATTCGATATGAAGTTTTGCAAGTATGTCAAAGGTGTTAAAGATTTTTTCTATTAGATTGATTATTTACTAGAAGATATTTTTCCGCAATTATTTAAAAAATACTTTTGATTGAAATATAATGTGACTCTAAAGAAATAAAATAAACTTTGTTTTGGGGGATTTTACTAACAATTGAGCTAATAAAAAGTAAAATGAGGGGGCATTAGAATAAATATTACCAGTCGCAGCGTCGCTCAATTAGCAAAGCTGGTTAGAAACACTTTCTACACAATAAGCATTGAGAAGCATAATGGAGATTGGCTGAAAAGAATCTCTATTTGAATTGCGCAAGAGCCGGTCTTTCTTATTTTTAGAATTCTTTTAATATACAATTTAAAATTAGTAAAGGCAAAGTAAGAAAACGCTAGTAATAAAGCAGAAAGGGTTCTAAATATGACGAAATTGACAATTCTGTACTACACCTATTCATGCAGTCATGTTTTTCGGCCATAACACAGCTTTTCGAAATTGTTTTTGTAACACTACACAAGCATCATGAATAACATGAGATAGTATTGGGCGCTTTCAGCTCTACCAACTGTTGGCAACATGTTGACTAAAATAACCCTGTTGTTTTCTGAATGCCCCGATTTATCGAAAATTCCATGGCAATGTTATGTATCGAATGTCATTTTGCCCCTCAGTAAATTTTGAAAGCCAACATGTTGTGGGGCCTGAAAGCGCCCAATGACACCCATTTCCAAGCCGTTGAAAGCTTACTAAAAGTGATTGTGTTGGAGCAAAGCCAACTTAATAAATAAAGCCTCCATGTTGACGATATTTTTTTAAAAGCTTTTTTTAAGGTATCAAAAAATCCAAAAGAAAATGTTTATTCCATAGTTTTTATATGGAGAGATATGACCTCAGTTTATTCAAAATATATTAATGAAAATTGACTCGATATTAATTTTATTTTGATTCAATTGAAACTATAAACTTTATTTTCCACCTGACTTGGACGATTTTTTCGTGAGCTTTTCCAATTTACGGTAATAATGATAACAAAATAAGATATTTTATATCTGAAAAAGCTTAAAAATAGAGTACATGCATGTAAAAAAGAGATATAAATATAAAGGAAAAGGCGCGACGTTTACAATAATAAACATGACAAATAATATAGAAACAAGGTAAACATAAGAGAAATGAAGCAAATACATAATATGAAGCATATTATCAGATGACAGCTAATAAAAAGCAAAGCCTATTTAATAAATAATTTTTTTTTAAGAATTTAATTTGTCTGTCTGTAATCAGTTGATTTTTCGGCATTTTTTATAGACAAATATATTAATTGTTCATGGCAATCCCAATATTTTCGATTTGGTAAATCAGAAAAATACAGAGGCCAATCGCTCATAATACATCTACTGGGAGGGTTCTCATTTTTGCAGAGTGGTACATTGGTATAACTCTTTGGGCCTTCAGCCAAAATTACGGGGAGGGGGGAAGATATTTCTACTTTTTTTCAATAGATATATTATGAGCGATTGGCCTCTGTATTTTTCTGATTTACCAAATCGAAAATATTGGGATTGCCATGAAAAATTAATATATTTGTCTATAAAAAGTGCCGAAAAATCAACTGATTACAGACAGACAAATTAAATTCTTAAAAAAAAATTATTTATTAAGTAGGCTTTGCTTTTTATTAGCTGTCATCTGATAATATGCTTCATATTATGTATTTGCTTCATTTCTCTTATGTTTACCTTGTTTCTATATTATTTGTCATGTTTATTATTGTAAACGTCGCGCCTTTTCCTTTATATTTATATCTCTTTTTTACATGCATGTACTCTATTTTTAAGCTTTTTCAGATATAAAATATCTTATTTTGTTATCATTATTACCGTAAATTGGAAAAGCTCACGAAAAAATCGTCCAAGTCAGGTGGAAAATAAAGCTTATAGTTTCAATTGAATCAAAATAAAATTAATATCGAGTCAATTTTCATTAATATATTTTGAATAAACTGAGGTCATATCTCTCCATATAAAAACTATGGAATAAACATTTTCTTTTGGATTTTTTGATACCTTAAAAAAAGCTTGTTTTCATCATGGAGGCTTTATTTATTAAGTAGGCTTTGGTTGGAGTCAGTGCTTTAATTTTCCACTTTAGTTTTTAAAGCCAACATATCAAAAATTCCTCGATCTCATACTGTTTGAATAATAATTCAAATCGAATCATTTTTGACGTCAAGAACGACGTGATGATAATTATCTTTAGCAAAAATCATGGAACATATCTAACTAACCTGATAAAGAAAAGCACATAAGCAGCACGGTTATTGTACAGTTGAAATTGTAATTAAATAAGTATTTTATACAAAAACCGCTAATACTTAAGCAAATTAATTAATGAAATATGTATATGTATTATTAGGTAAAAGTAATATTAAATATAAGTGATAATTATATTAATTATTATAATAAGTGATATATGCAAAATGAAAAGTTTTTGATCGAATAGACTCCTTGTTTGATTCATAAATTTATTTTAGAATTATGTTCATTTTACACTTTACAGGGATACTAACTACAGTTTCATTAATTAGACTACAATTTAAAATGATCAGTCGATCAAGAAGCTATAGTAATATTTTTTGACGTTTTCTCTAAATAGGGAAATCCATGAAAACTTGGGAACTTTGCTTTAAAATTAGATTTACCTATACCAGGAGGGATGTGCGTGTGATTTTTATTCCAGAAATGGTGGAAAGATCCCCTGAGGATGTTAGGCCTTACAGATCCATTAACCGCACATTATTTATTCTGAAAACCAAACCTTGCATAAAATACCGGTTCAGTAGATTAGATTCAACGCCTTCACGCGACCTGACATCATAAATTGATGACACACTCCGGAACAAAGAGGTACTATTATGTTCATTCATTGATATTCCACGGGCTTTTGATAATACCAAATTCAAAGTCCTTCCGGAACAAGGACAATCATGGGGTATAGACTCGGCCTGATCCTATAAGTAGTTTGCTTCTTTGTAGCATCATGAATAACATGAGATGTTATAATAATTAATAATAAAATGTTTAATAATAACTATTACTCCTATTTTGGTTCTCACCTCACCGAGAAATACTATGCAAATGTGGCTAGATTTGTATGAAATTTTTCGGTGAGGTGAAAACCATAATAGGGCTAAGAGTTAAACAAAGTTTATTTTATTTCTTTAGAGTCACATTATATTTCAATCAAAAGTGTTTTTTAAATAATTTACTTTTATTTGCGGAAAAATATCTTCTAGTAAATAATCAATCTAATAAAAAAAATCTTTAACACCTTTGACATACTTGCAAAACTTCATATCGAATTTCTAAACCAACAATTTTAGTTGTTCACAAAATGGTATTCCTCTGTAAACACACAAGTAAAATTTCATCATAATCGATTGAGAAATAATCGAGTCCCTTCCTAATTGACCATATTCCAGAACTTTTTCTAAGTATCATTTTAGAATCCCATTTCTATCGCACTTGTCGAATTTCATCAAAATCGTTCAAGAAATATCCAAGTTCCATCCTACTTGGCCATATTCCAGAACTTCATCTAAAAATCATTTGAAGATCCCATTTCCGTCGTATAAGTAGAATTTCGTCAAAATCGTACAAGAAATACCCAAGTTCCATTCTACTTGGCCATATTCCAGAACTTTTTCTAAATATCATTTTAGAATCCCATTCCTATCGCACTTGTCGAATTTCGTCAAAATCGTTCAAGAAATAGACAAGTTCCATTCTACTTGGCCATATTCCAGAACTTTATCTAAAAATCATTTGAAGGTCCCATTTTCATCATACAAGTCGAATTTCATCAAAATCGTTCAAGAAATATCCAAGTTCCATCCTACTTGGCCATATTCCAAAACTTCATCTAAAAATCATTTGAAGGTCCCATTTCCATCGTACAAGTCGAATTTCATCATAATCGGTTGAGAAATAGACAAATTCCATACTACTTGGCCATATTCTAGAATCTTATCTAAAAATCATTTTAGAATCCCACATTTAGTCAGTATCGTTTTCAAATGTATATTGCTGGCTGGCCACAATAAATAACCCATAACCCAATGAAAACCCATCGTTAATTTGTTAATAAAGAAAAAAACAAATAAACATATATTTCCTTTATTCACCGGTCGTGATTCAGTTAATACCAGTTTAGCTCTAAATATGTAAACAAATGATCATTTTTTGTTTTATGACGACACTCAATTCTAGTATTAAAGGAGACCTTTTAATTACAACAACAAGTAAAAAAACGAAAACTAAAAACAAACACAAAAATGGTTCATTCGCTTTTTCTCTATTTATTTACATACACGTGGCAGAATTGTGTGACGTCACGAACACGTGACTTGAAACATCGAGCTAACTTTGAATCATGCTCACCGGTGTACCAGCGCATACTAACTAGTTTAACACACGAAAATTTTTCTGAATACATATTTTTGACCTCGCTCAAAACAATCTCGTATTAGTTGAAGAGTAAATTTAGTCAAAGAGAGAATTATGTTTTTGTGGTTTCAAGTATATTGCCTAGGGGCTCACTGTATTGTTCGAAATATAATTTCTACACCCAAATAGGTATTTTCTACACCCAACTAATTTGAATATTTATTTATTCGACATGAGACGTCTCTATGAAATTTTCTATAGTTTTTGATTGAAGCTTAGCAATTTCGATTATTAAATTCAATAAGATCTAAATTTGAATTACGGTTGTCCACCAATAAATATATTTATTATTTTACTCTAGTATTGTGATAACATCGTTTTTTTATTAGTGAAGAAAAAAAAAAAACGTAAAAACAAATGAAATACTCGCAATGAAAATTTTTTGAGAAATGAAAAATTTCGGTATAAACCGCATAAATGGGCAAGAACGCTACCTGTTATGCTTAATCGATGAGACAAAAAAATTGTAGCAAGCGACTATTTGAATAATCTAAATATCTTGTACGTGAATTAGTTATAATTCAGGTGACAACACACAATCGTATATACGTCGTAAAAATAATCATTACTCATAAATGTATGAGGTTTAAAATAATAAAAAATTATGATTTACGCGAAATACGCGAGAAAAAAAAAAAAAGAAATGACGTGAAATTCACAGAGTTTTATGTTAGTATAGCCTTATCTAGTTTTGACAAAAACTATGTTATAATATGTTATTCTTCTTTTTATGTTAGCTTAATAGAAAAATTATTCAATAAAATTAATTTACAAAAAAATTGTGTTCAATAAAAAAAAATTGATTAAAAAAAATATTGAATAATTATGAAAAACAATTGTTTTACTTGCTGTAATTATTCATACGATGATTATCCGCTGTACGATGATTATCCGCTGTACGATGTTTATCCGCTGTACGAATATTATCCGTTATACCTTGATTATCCGCTGTACGATGTTGTCACGGTACTTCCAAAATATTATTTTCCAAAACGGGTATATCGGATTAACTATACGGTTTTGCTGTCGCCTATTATTTGCTGTTGTTCAAGGTCGTACCGGTGTTGCCGCTTGCCCGCAATAAATACGTAAAAGGAAGAAGAAAATAACAATGTATATTTTGTAAATTCACTTTTCGTATTCTTGGTACGTACCTTTTTCTTGGTGCGCTTAGTGGCACCAAGATTCCCTTATATTCCACACGTATCTCAGTTTATTTTCTACAAAAAAAACTTGAGAAAAAAATTTTGATGATGTGTGCGCAATCGTCCAAAATGGCGTAAGAGAATTAACCTCGTGTTTAATTCATATATAATTAATAAAAAAAATATGTATCACTGAATGTTTTTTATTCTAGACGGAAAAAAAACTCTTAAAAAAAACCTGCTTCAATTAATCCGTATCGCGGGTTTTCCCTAAACAGGGTAATCGGGGTCACCACTTCTAACGTTCTTATTTTATTTATTATAATTATTATTTATTTATTTATAAAATACAAACGTTGATTTTATTAGAACTTAATTATTTAAAGTGTAAATACATTTCTTATAAATACGCTCCCACGCCATTAATTATTTTTTAATAAAAAACCAATTCGGTCGAGAAATTAAATTGAACTGACTATATATTTTTTAAATATACAATAGCATATACGTGTGTGTGTCGTCGTTGTACAAATTCACGACGATACCAAAAAGGGGAAATCTAAATATAATATAAATACCTATAATAAAATAAAAATCTTTTTCGCATTAATTTAGTAAACAAAGCTATAATAAAAGTTCGCACACGGTTGTGCAAAATGATAATAAATATGAAACATAGATTCCTCTCATTCAAACAAAAAAATTACAATTCACAATATGAGTTGTAATTCTCGGTAGCGCGGTTCATATAATATTTAAATTCGAAATTATAAATTTATAATTGAATTTAAATTGATTGAATCGAAGTCGCTACAGTTGGTCACAACGGTGAAAATAAAATTGAACTTGTTTAAAATAATTAATAGAACAAGGGAAATGATAAGTTGGTAATTGATGGTTATCATTATCATTACCAATCTAAAAATCTAAAAAGTGTATTTAGATGGTGTTGTGTTGAGAGGAAGTCACTTTTGTGTAAAGCTACAGTGAACACGATAATTAAAAACGAAATCCACGTACTCAAAAAAAGACCATCAGCGCATAATCACGACCTTAATGCATATAAAAAGCAGGTCGTACTATCAAATAATGAAATAAAGGAAATGTCCGCTTCTTCATCATTGCAACCAAGCCAAATAATTCGAGAAGCAGTAGTTAGTTGCCAACCTAACTGTCGATTGTTCTTACCAAATAAAAAAGCACAGAAACAAAAAATTGGTAGAATACGTCGGGCACAAGCATCATTGAAAGAACCAACCACATTAGATGAAATAGATATTCCTGAAGAATTGCGGTATTTGGAAAACGAGTTATTTGTGCTGTTGTAGCGATCGATTCTGTATTTAAAATACATTTTTTTATTCAGTTAAATTTATTATCTGAATTGACAAATAAATACTTGAATCACGCTCCAATTCAAAATAAAATATATTTTATTTTCGAATACAATAATCATCATTCAATAGATGCTACTCAATAATCTTCATTTGAGCGTTATACAAATGAATAGATTAAATTTGTTTTATGCTTTGTTTACATGCACGACATCTTCAATAAAAGGTGATTAATATTTAATCAATAAATATTTAATCAAGTGCATATTCATTTCTGCTATTTTACCATTTTTGATTTCCGGCATGTCCGAAGTTCGTATCATACTTAACACGATTATTTTATGGTACGAAGCAATTCATATTGTTATCCCTGTCTGCCGCCACACACATTGTGCGCAATATAAATCATAAAAAATTCGACTACACAATACGTCGGTTTTTTAATTTAGTGGCGTTTCAAACACAGACCAGAATAGGTTTGTTATTAAAATAATAAATAGTGGAGTTAGTTAAATAATCTCTCTTGTTATTAAAATTTTAAGTATTTTAAGTATTAAAATAAAAAGTGTTTATTAAACAAATAGTTGTTTTTTTAATTATAAATTTTTGGGAACCACCCCACTACAATTGGTGACCCCGAAGTCCCTTTTTAGGGCATTCCGTGTAGCGGAATAAATACGCATCCATATCACAAGAATGCGAAAATATACCCTTACGAGCGGATATTTATTTAAGAACGTATTAAATTGAGAATCTTGGTACGATATTTCGTGCCAAGAAAAAGGTACGTACCGTGTTAAATTGTTTTCACACTAACAGTGGTCGTTGATTACGCAATATATTGCCATTTTTTTTTCTTTTCTTTCTGCTGAGTTACGAAGGAAAACCTAGCCATTTTACAACTCGTGGCGGCACCATCAACAACAACGGTGAAAATAATGTAGCGGTTAATTAGTGTTATGTTTTTATGGATAACCACTGACGACTTTTTATCGGATTAAACATATGTTTTACTTATACATATATACCCCAAAAATTGTACAACATAATACAACATCAATTTGATACAATATTAACAATCGGATAAATTACATATATAGTATTCATCACATACAGAACAATATTTGGACATCAATATTGCATCAAGAGTTACGGACGGTTATAATACGGACACCATCAAAACAACAATCGTATAGCTGCAACAATACTACAGATGAGTTTTTTTTCTCATAGATTTTTTTTTAACATTTAATATTTTTGGAATTAATTTCAATTAATTTTCTTTTCTTAAAATTTTCCTTAAAATTCAAAACTTTAAATTTTTTTTTTTATTATATAAGCATTTACAAATATTATTATACTAACAAAAAAAGAAGAATATTTATATAAATAGCTTTTCTAAAAGCTAAATTCTCCTATACTAACCTAATTTTTCTATGTAAAATTCACTCCACTAAGCGCATTACACGGTTTCTCAATTTGAATTTTAAGCAGCATAATTTCCATTTTGGAATTAATAGTCCGTATTGTGTAGGGTCGTCCGCCATATTTTATTTTTATATTTACAAAAATCAATCCCGCAGATTTGCGAAGAAAATACATTTTTTTTCAAATTCACAAGCAGTAGTGGCCTACTCGAAATTAATTCCGCCCTACTGACTTCTTAGCATAGTCCGTAATCTTGATCTTTAGTTAAGTGTAGATCTTGAAATGCCTAACGAAGAAGGCGAGAAAATGGAGATCGATCAGGCGGGGATTTCGGTTAAGTTAACCCCGTTTTGGGCGAATAATCCTCAAACATGGTTCGATTCTGCAGAACTGCAGTTCAAATTAGCCGGAATTCCCTCTGACAAGAAAAGGTTCCTTCATGTTTTTACCGCATTATCGCCGGAGGTAAGCGACAAAATCTCGGACCTTATTAAAAATCCGCCTGATACGGACATGTATACATCAATTAAAAAATTATTAATTACTAGATTGACTCCTTCAGATGAAAGTCAACTCGAGACACTTTTGAGTGGACTCGACCTAGGTGACCAGCGGCCTAGCGACTTGATCCGACGAATAAGAATTCTCGCTGGAACGAATTTTAATGACTACATAATAAGGACGTTGTGGATCCGGAGACTTCCCGAAGTCCTACGCCTAGCATTAGCTGCGCAACCGGATACTTCTACCCTAGAACAATTATCGCAAATTGCCGATAAAATTTTTGACGCGATGAGCCATTCACCGTCGTTAGCGTCGACGGACAAACCATCAACCTCTTTCAGGACACCGAATGTTAAACAACAAAATTCTAAAGTACCGACACTACGAACTATCGTAAACAGATTAGACGCAATGGAGGCTCGAATAAATAACATCGCTAGTCAAGTTGGCAGATCTCGATCGCGGAACACTAACTGGTACAATTCCGGCAACCGAAGCAATACCGGCAACCGAAGCAATTCTGGAAACCGAAGCAATTCCGGTTACCGAAACAATCCCGCAAACCGGATGAACAATTATAATCATTCATGGTGTTATAACCACAATCGCTTCCAAAATAGAGCACGGAATTGCATACAGTCATGCAATTTCCACCAAACGAATCAAAACTCGGAGCAAGAGGCATCCCAATCAAAAAAAGATTAGGGACAGACAGGGTTGAGTTGGCTACCACACATGAATTCCGCACTAGCCGGCTCACAATTTATGATAAAACAAACAATATGAATTTTTTAATCGACACTGGCGCTGACCTTTCGGTTATTCCAGTTAATTTTTTTAATATTAATATATATAGCAATTTATCAGATCTAGCTCTTACAGCAGTCAATGGATCAACAGTTCGTACTTATGGTACCAGGTTGATCAAACTAGATATCGGTCTAAAACGCAATTTCACCCATGCTTTTATCATTGCAGCAGTGAATCGTCCGATCATTGGCGCTGACTTCTTGATAAAATTCGGTCTATTGGTCGATCTTAAAAATAAGCGTCTGATAGATTCGATTACTGATTTATCAGTAAATGCTTTCATTAGGAGTGATGAAACTTCTACACCAATTAATTTCTCAATTAATAATGGTTATGGCAAGCTCCTCAAAAAATTTTCCAGCCTTGTAGCTTTGCCCAATTTTAATTTACCAGTCCGCCACAATGTTGTACATCATATCGTTACAACAGGTCATTTGCCTGTGGCGAGACCTCGAAGACTAGATCCTGACAGGCATAAAGCAGCATTACTAGAGTTCCAACATATGGTGGAATTGGGGATTTGTCGGCCATCGGCATCCCCTGTATCATGTCCTTTACACATGGTGAGAAAAAAGGATCTCGATTGGAGGCCTTGTGGAGACTATCGACGACTTAATACGGTTACAACACCGGACAGATATCCGATATCTCACATTCACAATTTTTCAATGAATTTGAACGGTTGCACTATTTTTTCAAAAATAGATCTTGTCAGAGCTTACCATCTGATTCCCATCGCTGAGGAAGATATATACAAGACGGCTATTACAACGCCTTTCGGACTTTATGAGTTTACTCGTATGCCATTTGGCCTACGAAACGCAGCTCAAACATTCCAGCGATTTATAAATGAAGTAGTTCGTGGACTCGATTTCGTTTTTGTCTATATTGATGACATTTTGGTAGCATCAAAATCAGAGGAAGAACATTTAATTCATCTTGAACAATTATTTTGTAAACTAGTTGAGTTCGACGTTCACATTAAAACACCAAAATGTGTGTTTGGTGTCTCCTCTCTCGAATTTTTAAGCCCCAAGATCTCTCCTGATGGTATTCAACCTTCTGAGGATAGAATTCGTACCATTAGGGAGTTCCCAACTCCAAGTTCAATTAAACCTATTCAGCGGTATATCGGCATAATTAATTATTATCACGGTTTCATACCAAAATTAGCTGAATATCTTGTTCCAATTCACAATCACTTGTCTGCACTTAATAAGCTGCCCAAGATACCCAAGAATTTTTCTTGGCCTGAAGAATGCCAATTGTCATTCACTAATTTAAACAATGAATTGGCTAAAATTACTCTTCTTACTCATCCAATGAGTAGCGCACCTATTAGCATTACTACTGATGCATCTAACAGCGCCGTTGGCGCAGTTCTGCAGCAGTATAATCAGAAGAAATGGGAGCCTTTGGGATTCTTCTCAAAGAAATTGACGAATCCTGAATTAAAATATTCAGCATTCGATCGGGAACTGTTAGCAATATATCTTGCAGTTAAGCATTTCAGATATTTTGTTGAAGGTCGAAACTTTACTATTTATACCGACCATAAACCTTTAATTAGAGCACTTCAGTCTAAAACTGAACGTAATCCTAGGCAACCACGCCATTTGGATTATATTAGTCAATTTACCTCGGATATTCAGCATGTTCATGGTTCCGATAATGTCGTTGCAGATACGCTATCGCGAACTTCTAATATTGACTCGGCTACGGTTAAGACAAGTCTTAACTACGATAACATCATTTTGGCACAACAATCCGATGAAAAGCTTGAAACATTACTCAATGATTCCGGACGACAGTCAAATTCCAAATGGAAGCTTGAACTTTTTATTCTGCCTGGCCTCGAAGTCTACTGCGAAACATCTACAGGTTTAAATCGACCTTATATCGCAAATTCATTACGTCGTGCCGTTTTCGACACTTTGCATAATCTATCACATCCTGGAATTCGTGCTACTCGTAAATTGATTACAGCTCGCTATTTCTGGCCTAGTTTAAATAAGGACATAACCCAATGGGCTAGCTCTTCTTTATCCTGCCAACGTGCAAAAGTGCAACGCCATACAGTTTCACCTCACGGACAATTCAATATTCCCCAAGGTCGATTCGAACATATTCATATGGACATAGTCGGCCCATTGCCAATATCCAACAACTGTTCATATATTCTAACTTGTGTCGATCGTTTTACTCGCTGGCCAGAAGCATACTGCATGCCAAACATGACAGCTGCTACCATTGCCACCACATTCGTTCATAATTACGTATCTCGTTTCGGCGTACCTGCTCAGATAACAACTGACCAAGGATCACAATTTGAATCGAAACTTTTTACTGAGTTAACTACACTACTTGGTTCTCATCGAATACGTACTACGGCTTATAATCCTAAAGCCAATGGCATGGTTGAGCGATTTTATAGACAACTTAAAGCTGCTCTCATGGCCAGAGGCAATTCAATAAATTGGAGCTCTGAGATCCCAATAATATTATTAGGAATCCGATCCACTGTGAAAGAAGATCTAAATTGTTCACCAGCAGAGATGGTTTATGGGCAAACCATTAAACTTCCTGGCGAATTTTTCATTGATAATCCTCTTTCACCTATGCCTTCAAGCGACACAGTTATCGACCAATTGCGCCAAGCAATGAAGAATCTTATAACATCACCGACGCGTTTAGCAAAACAAGAACACATATTTGTCCCGAAATCTCTGGACAACTGTGAGTTTGTTTTTGTGAGGTCTGATAAGGTTCGTGTTGGACTTACTCCTCCCTACGAAGGCCCATTCAAAGTAATCCGCCGCCTTCGCAAACACTTCATAATCTCCATCAAAGACAAAAATCATAACGTCTCTATTGACAGATTAAAACCTGCTTTTGGCATATTAAGTTCGGTCGATCATTCTTTTATGTCCCGAGCCAATAAGGCAGTGAATATTATCGCTTAAGATTCAAGTTTTACTAGAATCAACTAGGAGGGGAGTACTGTAGCGATCGATTCTGTATTTAAAATACATTTTTTTATTCAGTTAAATTTATTATCTGAATTGACAAATAAATACTTGAATCACGCTCCAATTCAAAATAAAATATATTTTATTTTCGAATACAATAATCATCATTCAATAGATGCTACTCAATAATCTTCATTTGAGCGTTATACAAATAAATAGATTAAATTTGTTTTATGCTTTGTTTACATGCACGACATCTTCAATAAAAGGTGATTAATATTTAATCAATAAATATTTAATCAAGTGCATATTCACTTCTGCTATTTTACCATTTTTGATTTCCGGCATGTCCAAAGTTCGTATCATACTTAACACGATTATTTTATGGTACGAAGCAATTCATATTGTTATCCCTGTCTGCCACACACATTGTGCGCAATATAAATCACAAATTACGACTACACAATACGTCGGTTTTTTAATTTAGTGGCGTTTCAAACACAGACCAGAATAGGTTTGTTATTAAAATAATAAATAGTGGAGTTAGTTAAATAATCTCTCTTGTTATTAAAATTTTAAGTATTTTAAGTATTAAAATAAAAAGTGTTTATTAAACAAATAGTTGTTTTTTTAATTATAAATTTTTGGGAACCACCCCACTACACTGTCAGAAAAAAACTGCAACGAAAATAAAAACATAATTTTGGGAACGACAACATCATTGGCAGCTTTGGGGCAAGCTGAATGTTGGCTAATGGATGGAATATTTTATATTGTCCCAACGATCATGCGGCAACTGTTTAGTATCTATGGTCAGATAGGTGGCCAGATAGTCCCTCTTGTCTTTTGCCTCATGAGCTCTAAATCAGAGAGTTCATATTACGTGTTTTTCAACGAACTACATTGTTTAGCTGCTGAGAGGAACATAATATTAGAGCCAAAAATAATTATATCCGACTTTGAGAAATCAATTTGTTCGGCTGCCAGATCGTTCTTTCCGTTAACTAAATTTAAAGGGTGTCTTTTCCATTTTGGACAAATAATATGGAGACGTGTCCAAAAAGAAGGTCTGGCAACAGAGTACGGCAACAACCAAAATATTAATTTACAAATTAGAATGCTGAAGCGTTTATCACTAGTATATCAAGAAGTAATTCAAAATTATTATGAGGAGCTAAGCCGCACATTCGAAAATCCAGCATCCCAAAGAAAAAACCAAAATATGATCCAGATTTTTGATCAGTAGTCGACTTGATAAAATAAAATTATCCACGGACGCAAAATTCAGTCGAAGCTTGGCATCACCGCTTAAAAGTGGTAGTTGGAAAAAAACACGGTGGACTATACAACATTTTAGGGGAATTGGCAAAGGAAATGATTTTGACTCAAACCACAATTCAAAAAATTAATGTTGGAGATATTCCATTACTCAACAAATCTAAAGTTAAAAAATATAAAAAAATCCAATGGTTAATTAAAAAGCGAGAAGAAATGGGACCATTAGAATATTTACGGTCAATTGCATATAATATCACCTTATGCTAATTAATTTGTTTTATTATATAAAATATTTAATTTAAGTTATAAGTCTTAAGTTAAATTAGAGGTTAAGTTATTAGTCTTAGGTCGCGTCTGTATCTTCTAAATTATAAGTGCAAATAAAATAAATAAATTGAAATCAAAATATTAGTTTCACATTCTTTAATATTTATTTCATATGCATAATTTTAAATTGACACAAAATTCTATTTATAAGGATTTAGTTAATTTATGAAATTGTGAACCGGCGCGCGCCGGTTCCTTTTCCAGAATGTTCCGCCTGATATAATCCGATCCTATACTCCAGCTCCAATCGATTTTTAAATTCCTATAAACAGAATTATTTTTTTTAACCTGGGAGCGAAGCGACCCGCTTGATATAATCCCGATCATATACTCCCGCTCTTATCGATTTTTAAATTCCTATAAACTGAAATTAAAGTTTCCCTTTTCTAGAATGTACATTGCGAAGCGGCGGGAGCACAGCGACCCGCGTGATATAATCTGATCCTATACTCCCGCTCAAATCGATTTTTAAATTCCTATAAACTGAATTTTTTTTTCTAACTTGGGAGCGAAGCACGGGAGCGCAGCGACCCGCCTAATATAATCCGATCCTATATTCCCGCTCCTATCGATTTTTAAATTCCTATTAACTTCCTATAAATTTGAGGATTTTTGATATTTGAGGATTTTGAATTTGAGGATTTTGATTTTTGGATTTTGTTTTGAGGTATTTTCATTTCATTTTCCGTTTAACGCAGGAGTTGATTTTTACTAATACACAGACAGTTTAAAAATTTATCACGTGTTTATCATAAAATGTAACAGATTTGAAATAGTAAATAGTTTCTCTATTCTATAGTCTTTATATAAATGTGGAACATAATTTTTTGATCTTAGCAAAACACCTAATTTTATTAATCCCTCTATTTAATTCATTACCCTTGTCTAAACCATTCAAAATTATTCCTTTGATTCAAACATGAAATGAAATAAACTTAAAAAAGGTTATAAACTATGATAGAATCTAACTTAATTTATAAACAAATGTCATTTATATTCTTTCTGTGTTTTTCAACATCATCATGACACTTGTCAACTATACATACTTTATATCGGAATATATCCTTTCACGTCTTTCTTTTAATGTCTTTTACATTGAGAAACAAAAATAAAATTTGTTGTTGTAAAGGATATCCTTATAATAAACTTAAAATGGAAAATTATTTTTGTATTACAAAGTTTTGGATAAAAACTAACTTATATTGTTGTTAAAGATATTGTTGCTGTCATCATCCAATTTATATTATACAGTGCGGATATGGTATTCGTTTTTATTTTATTTTTCTTTAGTTTTAAGGCCAATCCCCCTTGAGCTACCAAAATAAATTACGTGTACAGACAATATTTCTACAGAACTTGTGATTACGTTTTTTTTTTATGATGAAAATACAAGAAATAAAATAAAACTCCATAAAAACTGTAAAAGCTCATCATTAAAAAAAAAAGCTTTCTGTTTTTAAATTATATTATAATTTCGTTGAATCAAAGTTCTCAAAAAACAAAAAAAATCGTTTCCTGTGTAATTAAACTAATTATAATAAATATTGGGCACGGATTGGTTTTAGCTGTCTCACTTGACAGGCGACGGTGGCAAATTTTGGAAAAGGAAGATTTAATACAGCGATTTTTAGTTATTAATATTTCCACACCAAGAAATAAATGGCGCCACTTTGACTGAGACAGCTAAAACCAATGCTAGCCAAATATTGTGAACGGAAGTGACGTATAAAATTACAAAATGTATGTATGCTAATATGTTGTTCAAAATAGTTTGTCTTTTGAAATATTAAACAGATTCTATCGTCCTACATTAATATTATTGAAATTATTTTCCAAAAAATGGACAAGTTAATTGGGTTTTCGATGTATGCTACTCACGTAAATGACAGATGCTAAACAAATAACAAAGTCAATTATTCCTGCTATTCATAGATTTAGGTAGGTGCAATAAATCACGAAGAAAGTCGAAAAACAAATAAAGATAACTAGAAGTGAAAAAGATAAAAATTTGGTTACATTTTCAATTTGGCGACCAATTTTCAGGTCAGAAAACACAAATTTGATAAATTTGTTTATCTCTTAGATTAAATTATAATTTGTTTTTAACTTTTTTCTGTTTATAACATTTTATTGAATAAAATTTATTTAGCTACATGGTAAATTTAATTGAGTGTGACAAGTTGGACGACCGACGCAAACCAACAAGTGATTTTGACATCGACATCATTTTGTCAGATTTCTAAATTTTTCGATATTTCTTTTATATCATGCTATCATAGTATTCCTTTTATTTCTAAATACGCCTCGGTCACTGCTCTAGTTGAAATAGGTGCGAACCGCGAACTGTGCCAAACCGCGAGTGCCGAAGTGATCAGAAATGTTTGTGTACACCAAACATTAATTTATAAACTATAATGTTAACACATAAAGATTCTTAGGCATGTTCCGTTATTATGTGAGTTC
The DNA here is from genome assembly GCA_958295665.1 of Tipula vernalis. Classification (NCBI taxonomy): domain Eukaryota; kingdom Metazoa; phylum Arthropoda; class Insecta; order Diptera; family Tipulidae; genus Tipula; species Tipula vernalis. Next base: position 107,077,091 of record OY282559.1, on the reverse strand, counting down.
GAATGGACTTTTTTGAGTAGCCTATTTAGCCAAAATAATAAATGACGGACAAAATAGGTGATACCATGTGATAGCTATAGGACAGAAGATCAAATAACCAGACCGTCGACCAATATTTTGTCGATAGCAAGCTCGCCGATAATCAGTTTAAAAAAATAATCATTTAGCAGAATAGGAAAAGTAAATAAAAATTATGTATTATTTTACTTAATAGCAGCGAGTAAAGCCTGTTGACCTGGATGGAAATATTTTATATGAAGGTAATTTAGGAGGGTAAACGTAAAAAAATGTTTAATTGGTAACAGGATCGGATGTTTGGAACTATAAGGAATTGCGGAGAATTGTAGTCGTTCGCCAACTCTAATTACCTTTTCGTCATCTAGAAAAGTGGATAAATTGTTTAAACGTTTTTATTACGAAGTGGCTTCTTAGATTCCAGCATCGCTAGTTCGTTCGGAAATTCCTTTCTTTGAACTAGTTTTTATAATCGATCGTAGTGCAATGTTCAGCTCTTCCTAACTCAGATGTTCGACATTTCGACTATTTTTATTCCTTCTTTGTGTATTGTGTAAAAACCGAAGAATATATGCCACGATGTTCCGAAGAGAAATAAAGCTATTTTTAAATTTGATGTGTTGTAGTATGCATTCGTTGTCATCTTGCACCGTCGTAAGCACCCATTTTCAAGCTTTCGTCCAACTCCACGAGAAATAATGTAAGCGGCATTGTTTTTGGAATCAACGTGATTCCACTCGTTTTTGGAGCTAATTGGATTTTTGCAACACGTTTGGCGACGAATGTTTTCCAATATGATGGATGACCCTCAATCTATGAAAGTACAATTTTCCAGTCCGTTCAATAAAATTTCTTGTGAATAATAAGATTGAGAATCGGTTAATTGCGCTGCACACAGTTCTAATCTGGCAATGTGGTGATTTTCAAAGGTGCTAAGGTGAATTGATTTCGTTTCTGCATCTGAAAATATATACCGATCTCTGCGAAGATTATTAAGAAGCTGTTCACTTGTTCTAAAATTATACCATTTTGTATGTAGGTTTTGTGGCAAAGTTTGTTTTAATAGCCACAATTGTACAATGCAAAATTTTGCAAGTATTATAACTAGTCCGGTTAACCCAAGGGGATCATGTGCCCTCATGTATCCAAGAGTTTTATATTCTTCGAGAAATTGACTATATTCCTGCTTCAAGGGAATATTTTTGTTTAATCGGGTTTCTAAGCCGGGAATTACCTAAACTCGACGGTGACTTTAATAATGGTAATGAAACAATAAATTTACCTTCTGAATCACGGACGACAGTGTCGTTAAAGTGCTGCTCACAGTTTTCTATTGAAAGTTCGATGCTATTAGAAAGGAAGATTGAGATCAAGTAGTTGGCCGACGAACCGATTGAACTGAATTATTTGACGATACATGCGTTATTGCCTTCAAAGTACTACTACCTTTGAACAGCTCCTCCAATGTGCATAAACGGTCAGCTGGGGATTCGTCATACCATTTTGTACGTGTTTGTAAATCATCCCATTGTTGAGTGGGTCGGCCTAATGAAGTTAACGACCCTAGATGAGCATTAACGCAAAATCAATAAGTTCGCGAAGCTGTTCAGACGATGGGTTTGCGATCGATTTTAGTGCAAAAATGGATCTACTATGTTCCGAACAAATGAATTTCTAATTGTTGAACCGCTCTGATAACAGCTCAATAGCCTCGTCATAATTCTGACCAGTTAGTTCGAGTGAGTCTATCACTCGAGATGTCCTGCTTCTTAAAGAATTTCGTAGGTAGTGGAACCTTGAAACATCGTTTACCATTTCATTGCGATGAACAAGTGTATCAATCAAATGCTTCATAAAATTGTAACCCCTTCGTATAATCTCCCGAAAAGGAGTTTATTTCAATATTTTAGGCAATCGCACAGATGTACCTTGCTTGTGGACAATATCTTTTCTGTCGGTAGGGACCCTTTCTTCTTTCTTAAGTCTTTACATGTTCACTTGCAGACAAAAAATTACAATTCTTCGAACTCTGACATAATTTTTTTTCAATTTCTAAAGGATCAAGAGCTTCTAGAGCAGCTTGAGTGATGCAAATGTTTTCGAATGTTTTATCTAAGCTTATTAACCGTAAATTTAGCTCAGGGTACAACGCCTTTGCACCACACTCGATATGAACTTGACGCTGAAGTTGTAATTTATTTATTTTAGCTTCAGCAGTCTTGAATTAAATTGACTAAAATTTCGATTTTGTCCTTTGATTAGTATTCAAGATTGATTTATTTTAATTAGAGAGAAAAGTCTCTTTTTTTATTACATGCACGTGGGTTTAATTGGTATTCACCATAAATTCACACAATTTTATTTTTTTAAATAATACATTTCAATAATTAGCTACTTCCCTTATTTGTTGAGGTTATCCAAATTTCAATTAGAGGTTATCCAACAGTAGAAAAATAAAGCTAAGCACGGTTGAGCTGATTATTGTTGAAATTGAGTTATAATTCCTCCAAATTGCAATGTGACAAACTTGAAATGTGTGTGACAATGCCACTTCTGACACCAATGATTTGATTTTAAAGATTTTATTTTGGAATTAAATTTCAAATTTTACAAATTTGTTGATGTTGTCGCGTCCACCGATGATCAAGAAAAGGGAGCGAATGTAAGGATGTACAAATTAGTTACACAGCAAACAGCGCCAAATTTAAAGTTAATTATTTAATTGCATTAATTCATTAATAGGTAACTTAACTTAATAATAATTATAAATGCACCCTAACGATCTATTACATTATTCAAGGAGTTTTTTTTTTACAGCAATGGTATGTGTTGATTCGACGTCAATAGTGTTGTTTGGTGTTGCTTTGTATTGCGTCAACAAATTATTTATTCACAAAATCTTCACCCGTTCTTACTATTAACTTGAAATTTTTCCAGATGGTGATTTTTGGTTTGATATTTGTGCTGCCATCTATGTAATGCGTATTGAATTAGTGACGACACGATTTGTAGTAAGCTTTTATTTCAATTTGACCAGAATGCTGTTGTTATGGAAACAATTATTACAAGAAAATAAAAACGATTTTTTTAAGCGACGTTCATATGTATATGTGTTGAAATTCAAACATTTCTTTAATTTATAATGTTTTTGTTATGTATATTTTTTAATAGATTTATTCCATTGTTAAGTTAAGCAATGCACTAATTTATTCATAACCGTAATATTGTAACGATAAACTTTACTCTCTCTCTTATTGAGCAGTCTGATAAATCTTCTTGTCCTGTGATATACACATCATCGTCACTAACAATGTAATGGATGACAACAAAAAACGAGCATTTTTTCTGTCGAATGTGGGAACCTACATAGTAGATATCCTCATTTTCCTACATAGTCAAAAATACATATTTTGGGTGCGCGATACCAATTTCATAATACGAAAATGAAACCAATCATTTAAAGATTGGATCGCTAATTTGCGTGCTCGTAATTTTGCATTTATTTGCAGTAAAAGTGAATGTAATATACAGTTTATCGATGACCTGAAACACGTGACTACAAATGTCGAATCCTACTCTAGGTAAAGTAATAAAAATAGCAAATGCGTATGAAAGAACAATTAAAACACAATTAAGGGTGAAAAAACACAACTGAGATAAATACAATTTTTGTACAATGAAGGTCAAATCGTTCAATCTCCGCAAATTCAAATTATTTTTATAAATCATGTCCGAAGTGTATAGATCAACATGAACGTTTCAATTGTTTTCTTAAGAACGCTATATCTATTATTTGTAAAAAGAAAGATCATATTTCTGCTATCTGTATATCTATTAGACATAGGATTTCACGACATCGGAGTATCAGCAATAATCGCCGTTATGGTAATCATCATCACCGACATCGTTCATCATCATCAGCATCTATGTCACCAATTAGACATCATATAACTAATTCACAATGGATAATGGGATTAAAATTAAATGGACATTCAATTATGTTTCAAATGGACATAGGAGCCACGTGTTCCATGATAGGACTGGACACATATGATAAAATAGCTCAACCAAGATGCCAACCTACACCCAGAATTTTTAAATCATATGGTGGAAATATTATTCGTATTAAAGGTGTCATTGATGTTATGGTCTCTTTAAAGAATATTAACAGACAAGTAGAACTCAATACCAACCGCTACAACCAATGTATGGCCCACTCGTCAGAGGGGCTACACCAATCATAGAATTTGTGCAGATTTCAAAGTCTCGCTGAATCCACAAATTAATCGGTGTATCGTCGGTGGCTTTTTAAAAGGCGTATTGGAATTAATAATTTGTAACTCTTTTTTATATACAAAATTATTGGTATTGTAACCTATGCTATTTGTTAGTGCTGGTAATAAATAAATAAATAAAATAAATAAATAAATAATCCTGATAGATATCCGATATCAATGATTGAAGATATATTTTATGAACTCCGAGGAGGAATACAAAATCCCGGTAGTTGTCCCTCCTACCTTAAATGGCACGAGACTTGCTTTTACTGATAGAGCTAGATATCTGGGCATTATCTTGGACAGTAAGCTTAGTTGGAAGCCCAACATGTTGGAGAGAATAAACAAAGCTACTATTGCTTTGTACTCCTGTAGGAACGCCATTGGTCATAGATGGGGTCTGAAGCCGGAGCTGGTACACTGGCTCTACACCGCTGTAGTGAGACCTGTACTCATGTACGGGGTGGGTGTTTGGTGGCCAGCTCTGGACAAGGTAACTTACAAAAGTAAGATTGAGAGAGTGCAAAGAACGGCCTGTATGCTTGTTAGCGGGGCATTGAGGTCGATACCGACAAGTGCCTTAGAGGTTATGTTGCACCTTCTTCCGGTCGACATTTTTGGCAAACAGATGGCGGCAAATACGGCTGTACGACTTGCAGCCGTCTCTCAGTGGAGATGTCTTAGTACAGGACACTCTACTATTGTCAGATCGTTGAAGGATGAGCTGGCGAATCTTGACTACATTAAACCTACTCTACGCTTCGAGAAGCGATTTCGGACCTCCTTCCCTTCAAGGGAATCCTGGAGGGATAGACCGTTATCGGAAACCGAAGCGTTACAATTCTTCACAGATGGCTCCAAGCTAGACGGCAAAGTAGGAGCTGGAGTATTCTGTGACAAATTAAATGTAAATATTTCTATTCGTCTCCCTGATTACTGCAGCGTGTACCAAGCTGAAGTCGTAGCGATTGAGGAGGTCATGACGTGGTTGAAGCATAATGTGTTATCCTCAGATGATATCACAATCTATGTGGACAGTCAAGCGGCGATCCGGTCGTTAGAATCGGTGTCTTTGGCGTCACGGGTGGCGTTGAGTTGTCACTCATCTCTAAATGAGATGGGGGAGCATTTCAATATCCAGGTAGTCTGGGTCCCAGGTCACTCGGGCGTCATGGGGAACTGCTGGGCAGATGAACTTGCTAGGCATGGTACGACTCTCCAGCTGCAACCGGAAAGGGCAAGTCTGGGGAGGCCTATCACAGCGCTGAGACAAGCACTTGGGAAGCAGGCGCTATCTTCAGCGGGGGAAAGGTGGTCTAACACCCTCACCTGTAGAGTTGCAAGACAAATTTTGCCAAAGCTGGACTTGGGGCGCACTAGATCATTAATATCCTTACGCAGACGTGAATTAAGAACGGTCGTAGGAATTCTCACGGGACACTGCCTTTTTGGAGAACATGCAAGAAGGCTGGGACTGGAGGCTAATGAATTCTGCAGAAGCTGCTTGGACGAAGAGGAGGAAGAGACGTTGGTCCACTTCCTTTGCTCGTGTCCAGCATTGGCTCTCAGAAGGCACAAACACTTAGGTAAGTTCAGGATGGACTGCCTCTCGGATCTCGAAAACATTAAAGTGCGGGACGTCTTACGCTACATAAGTAGCTCGAAATGGTTCCAATAGGGGTAAAAGGGGTACATCCTGTGGTATCACAATGGACCGTCACCGGTCTAAGTGTGCGTAAGCATCCACTCCAACCTAACCTAACCTAACTCCGAGGAGGGACATTTTTCACAAAAATTGACTTAAAAAATCTAAAAAAATTATGGTAACTAATACTCCTTACGGACTGACTATATGAGTATCAACGTATGTTTCAACGTTTAATCGAACAACTGACAGCTAACATTGATTTTGTTGCAGTTTTTCTGGACAACATAATAATATCAGGTAAAACAAATGACGAGCATGAATACATTATTGACTAGGCTGGAGGAAATTGAGTTTCGGTGTCGCATTGAAAAATGTGAGTTTGCTAACTTATCAGTTGTATATTTAGGACACATAATCAGTAAAAAATGAATTGAAAACATCATTGAACATCACGCTGTGGCCTAGAAGCTATACAGAATTTGACTTGTCCAACGAATTTAAAAGAAGTCGAATCTTTTATCGGAAAAATAAATTATTTTAATAAATTTATTGAACATTTTTCAGAATGTGCAGCTCCACTTAATTAACTAAGACCAAAGAACGTAAAGTTTCGGTGGACCAAATCGCAACAATACGCCTTCGAAAAACTGAAGCAGGAAATCATCAAGATAACACAGTTAGTTTATCTCCGAGACGATTACCCAATCATTCTAGCGACCGCTGCCTCATCCTACGGCATAGGCGCTGTTTATGAGTGTGAAGTTTATGCTAAAAAAAAAATAACAAAAAATTACACTGTTAAATTAGCTATTTTCCAATTGGAATTTAAATTATATGAAAATTTAAATTTTTTGTAATTTTGGATTTTTCGTACCACCAAACAGATTCTTTTTATCAGAAAACAGGTTCTTTTCATCCTTTTCAGATAGCTGGACCATCTGTTTATATCGTTAACCAAAAGCATCCAATTGTGTTGAACATTACTATATTTCAGATAATTTAAAAGTTGACTGAATTTTGATGGTTTAAATAATTATTTAGCGCCGATCCTGGAAATGTCCCGAAGGCCCCGCACATTTCTTAGAACAGCTAAGCCATATAGCGGTCAATGTCACCAAGCCGATCCAATTATGATGAACTATAATATATTTCACAGTTTTTGGAATTTTTAATAATTTTCCATTATTTTAAAAGTTGTATATCGCTGACTGCAGAAATGTCTACAAGGTCTTGCCCATATTTTCGGATAACTTGGCCATTTGCCATCCTACGTGGTCAACCTTATCCAATTGTGATTAACTATACTATACTTCTCAGAATTCAGAATTTTTTAAAATTTCAGTTGTTTTAAAAATTGTTGTATCTCCGATCAGCGAGATGTCCACAAGGTCTAGCCTATATTTTTGAATATCTTGACCAAATGCCAGTCTACGTGGTCAATCTTATTCAATTGTGATGAATTATACTATACTTCACAGAATTTCGAATTTTTAATAATTTTATTTGTTTTAAATATAGTATCTCCGATCACAGAGATGTCCACAAGGTCTTGCCTATATTTTTGGATAACTTGACCATGTGCCAGCCTACTTGGTCAACCTTATCGAATTGTGATGAACTATACTATACTTCACAGAGTTTAGAGTTTTTAATAATTTTATTTGTTTTAAAAATTTTTGTATCTCCGATCACAGAGATGTCCACAAGGTCTGGCCTATATTTTTGGTTATCTTGACCAAATACCAGTCTACGTGGTCAATTTTATCCAATTGTGATGATCTATACTATACTTCCAAGAATTTAGAATTTTTAATAATTTTATTGATTTTAAAAGTTGTTGTATCTCCGATCACAGAGATGTCCACAAGGTCTTGCCTATATTTTTGGATAACTTGACCATATGTTAGTCTACTTGGTCAATCTTATCCAATTATGATGAACTATACTATACTTCACAGAATTTCGAATTTTTAATAATTTTATTTGTTTTAAAAATTGTATCTCTGATCACAGAGATGTCCACAAGGTCTTGCCTATATTTTTGGATAACTTGACCATATGCTAGTCTACAGGTCAATCTTAGCCAATTGTGATGAACTATACTATACTTCACAGAATTTAGAATTTTTTAAAATTTTAGTTGTTTTAAAAATTGTTGTATCTCCGATCACAGAGATGTCCACAAGGTCTGGCCTATATTTTTGGCTATCTTGACCAAATGCCAGTCTACGAGGTCAATCTTATCCAATTGTGATGAATTATACTATTCTTCTAAGAATTTAGAATTTTTAATATTTTTATTGGTTTTAAAAATTGTTGTATCTCTGATCGCAGAGATGTCCACAAGGTCTGGCCTATATTTTTGGATAACTTGACCAAATGCCAGTCTACGTCATTAACCTTATATAATTGTGATGAACTATACTATACTTCACAGAGTTTAGAGTTTTTAATAATTTAATTGGATTTAAAAATTGTTGTATCTCCGATCACAGAGATGTCCACAAGGTCTGGCCTATATTTTTGGATATCTTGACCATATGCCAGTCTACGTGGTCAATCTTATTAAATTGTGATGAACTATACTATACTTCACAGAATTTCGAATTTTTAATAATTTTAGTTGTTTTAAAAATTGTATTTCCGATCACAGAGATGTCCACAAGATCTGGCCTATATTTTTGGCTATCTTGACCAAATGCCAGTCAACGTGGTCAATCTTATCCAATTGTGATGAACTATACTATACTTCACAGAATTTAGAATTTTTATTAATTTTATTGATTTTAAAAATTGTTGTATCTCCGATCTAAGAGATATCCACAAGGTCTGGCCTATATTATTGAATAACTTGACCAAATGCCAGTCTACGTGGTCAATCTTATTCAATTATGATGAACTATACTATACTTCCGAGAATTTAGAATTTTTAATAATTTAATAAAATTTTAAAAAATTCTAAATTCTTTGTACTATAGTATAGTTTATCACAATTGGATAAGATTGACCACGTAGACTGGCATATGTTCAAGTTATCCAAAAATAAAGACAAGACCTTGTGGACATCTCTGTGATCGGAGATTCAATTTTTAAAACAAATAAAATTATTAAAAATTCTAAATTCTGTTAAGTATAGTATAGTTCATCACAATTGGATAAGATTGCCCACGTAGACTGGCATATGGTCAAGTTATCCAAAAATATAGGCCAGATTTTGTAGGCTGGCATATGGCCAAGTTATCCGAAAATATATGTAAGACCTTGTGGACGTCTCTGCGATCGGAGATACAACAATTTTTAAAACAAATAAAATTATTAAAAACTCTAAACTTTGTGAAGTATAGTATAGTTCATCACAATTAGATAAGGTTGACCATGTAGACTGGAATATGGCCAAGTTATCCAAAAATATAGGCCAGACCTTGTGAACATCTCTGCGATCGGAGATACAACAATTTTTAAAACCAATAAAAATACTAAAATTTCGAAATTCTGTGAAGTATAGTATAGTTCATCACAATTGATTAAAATTGACCACGTAGACTGGCATATGGTCAATTTATCTAAAAGTATAGGCAAGACTTTGTGGACATCTCTGTGATCGGAGATACAACAATTTTTAAATCCAATAAAATTATTAAATATTCTAAATTTTGTGAAGTATAGTATAGTTCATCACAATTGGATAAGGTTGACCACGTAGACTGGCAAATAGCCAAGTTATCCGAAACTATAGGCAATACCTTGTGGACATCTCTGCGGTCGGCGATATAAAACTTTTAAAATAATGAAAAATTATTAAAAATTCCAGAAACTGTGAAATATATTATAGTTCATCATAATTGGATCGGCTTGATGACATTGACCGCTATATGGGTTAGCTATTCTAAGAAATGTGCGGGGCCTTCGGGACATTTCCAGGATCGGCGCTAAATAATTATTTAAACCATCAAAATTCAGTCAACTTTTAAATTATCTGAAATATAGTAATGTTCAACACAATTGGATGCTTTTGGTTAACGATATAAACAGATGGTCCAGCTATTTGAAAAGGATGAAAAGAACCTGTTTTCTGATAAAAAGAATCTGTTTGGTGGTACGAAAAATCCAAAATTACAAAAAATTTAAATTTTCATATAATTTAAATTCCAATTGGAAAATAGTAAATTTAACAGTGTAATTTTTTATTAATTTTTTTAGCATAAACTTCACACTCATACGCTGTTTTGTCGCACCGATACCCAGATGGATCGGAGCATCTTATGGCTTTTGCATCCAAGACGTTAAATAAGGCCCAAATAAATTATAATCAGATCGAAAAGGAAGCACTTTCGAAAATGTACGTAGTAACTAAGTTCAATCAATATTTGCAAGGGCGGAAACTCCACTTGGAAAAATTTAACATGTTTTAATAATTCAATTCTTTTGCAGACAGATCAAAATACTCGTTTTGTCATTTCAGAAGCACTACAATCTAAAATAATTGGGTTTTTGCATGAGGGCCACTGGAGAGTTGGCCGAATGAAGCAAATAATTCGACGTTATTGCTGGTGGCTAACATTAGATCGCGACATATAAGCTGCAGTAAAGGACTGTCAAAATTGTCAAATGAAGGGCAGTGATTCAAAGAAGAAATTTCTCATTGGCTTATATTGAAACAAGCTTGACAACGTATTGATTTGGACTATGCAGTACCATTTATGGGGGAAATGTGGCCAATATGCGTTAATTGATTTTTGAAATAGCCATTTATTATGCAAATGACAAAAACAACATCAAATAGCCTTATTTGTGCACTCGAACAACTATTCGCAATTGAAGGACTTATAAGGTGTAATGGTACGATGGGGGCGCAACATAAATGAACAAAATAAATTTATAATTATGGCCACATAATGCACAGGTGTCTGTCCATATGTTTTTCCGAGACGATGAACCAAAAATATGAGATGAATTTAGACGTGAAAACAGCTCACTGAAATAAAAGTAAAATTCAGCTAAAAGAAATAATTTGCTGATTAGTTGTGAATACAAGAGATGGTGGTGAAATTGTTTTTGATTATTGTACTGAAGTGTCCAAGATATTCAGTACAAAGTAGTGATGTGTGGAATGTATTTAAGTACGTATTCCAACCATAGAGTAAGTCCAAATCTACTCTATAGTTGTCACTACTAAGCTGAGTGAGGCTGTTCAAATACAATTATATTTTATAGTCGAAATGAGTTGCATTTCGAATAATTGTAGGTGTTGAATCACGGATCAACAGGTTTTAAAATTATGTTATCTCAAAATGCTCAATATGCATTTTGTATTAAACTTATCTTTTTATATTTAAAATTATATTAATGTGTACATGTTTCATGTTACCTCAAAATACTCAATATGCATTTTGTATATAAATTATATTTTTTGCACTTTTTGATAATGTGAGAAAATTAGTATATGTTATGTATATATTCTGTACATACATAACATATAGAATGTAGAATGTAGTGTAGAATGTATCACATTTTGTATAAATAGCACGGAATATGGTAAAATAAAGCAGAATTAAAACGAACGTTAAACTAGTTTAATTAAAAGTTCTCTCGAGTATTCGCTTGGCCCTTTCCTGGTAACCAGGCTAATACTCCCACAAATTCAAAGCAGAGGCTTGAGTTTTTCATGGTCCTTCGAGCCGGATGCGCTACAAAGAGCGTATTCCGCAATCAGCAAGTCCGAAGCCAGTCAACAACAATCGGATATTCAGTGCCATCTTTACCACAAGAGGAGCCAAATTCCGAGGCTAGTAAAACAACAAGTCGGACAAGCAGGTTGTAACGACGCGTCACAACTTGCGCGCTAAGTTACAAGCTGTAAAGGTTTAACTTCCCTGAGTATCTGTGGTTGAATATACACACACACAAAAACTAACCAACTCCGAAAGCACTAGGATAGTACTGGTCAAACTTTTTTTTTGATTGGAGAAATTTGGGTGGTTTATGCCGTTGTATGTAGCTGGGTGTGGTTTTATTATTGTTCAATTTGGCTATAAAAATAGAAATTTCGGGACAGTTTTTTTTTAGTCAAGTTATAAATTTGAAAGTAAAAAGATGAGTCGAACCGAATTCAACAAGTGAAAATTACCATAGTAAAATAATAATTAATTATAAGTTGAAATCCGGCGAATATTTTTGTCTTCTGTGAATTTTGATTGGTGAAATTGCAATCAAATTCTTCTTTTTATTATATAAAAATAAAAATCGAAACATTAAAAGTTTAGTAATAGTGACCGGTAACTGGCAATAAATATTTATAACCAAAAGTAAAGATAATTAAAATATTCTAGAATTTCATAAAAGAAATTAACTGAAAATAAAAGTGCAAAAGTTTGGTTTAAACTTTAAAAAATTAGATTAAGATGTAAAACTTGGAACTGTAATTATCAAGTGGTTCAAAAATATAAAGTTATAAATAAATATATTCAGAATTACATATAATCTAAGATTTAATTAAGTTCGGCTTGATAAGCTTGGTAACGGGCAGTGTAATAAATCCCGTTAATTTTTTTTGTGAAGCATACGAATGATAATAGAATCAAAGTCATAAACTGAAAAATAAGAATCCTCTGAAATAAAAATACATAAAATATAAATAAACAATTTTGAATGAAATTATTATAATAATAAAAGCATAACACCTACTAAATAAAACATTGATTAAAAGGAACAGTTCAATAATAACGATGAGTATTTGGCTTCAGTTTGCTGTTGTTAAAAAAAAAACCCAAACAGTACAAACAAATTGGTGGTTAAGTGTTAAATAAATGTGAACTAAATGGTGAAAAACTATACTACCTTCATTAGTTAGTGCAAAAACTGTGTCAATAAATTGAAATGTGTCGAGTCAGTGTTGTGACCTTCGCAATAAACATTATAACGGACAATTAATAGAAACATAAAAACTAAATGGTTCAATGGCCATAACCATTTATAAGATAAGATTTTTATATTATTAATTATATACTTATTTTATATATTTTTATATTTACATTATGTTATATTTAAATTATATTTTCATAATTTTGATTGCTTTCCATAATTAATTAATAATTAAATTTATATTTTAATGTTTAATGATACTAGTAATGAATAATTAATTGTTAGCATTTTTTGAACTATTTTCCCTGAATGAAATTACTCGTCCGGTTTATTAATTCTTCCTGCTGATACGAACAGTTAATCATTGCTAGTATAATGAAATGACGTCATATTTAGCTATTTAATTTTATATCTTTGAATTTAAAATGCACCTAGTTTTCTTTAATCTCATTTGTGGTTATCAAGTTTCTTTTGTTTTGGTTAATGAATTGATTTTTGAAAGCAAAATATATTATCAAAATTCATTTGTGTAAAATACCGTTTTCTTTTTTTTTTTTTTTTTAAATATGGATTTTCAAGTTCGTACGGTTCGCTAATTTTCGCTTTTCAGAAATGAGAACTTAAACGGTTATTTGGAGGATGAATTGATAAGTGTGATCCCGTTCTACCGAGGTAAGTTGATCCTGCCTACTCCTTCCTATCTTGTTAGTTTTTGTTGTGTTAGTTAGCATGGTCTCGCAATGCATATACTTAACCTCGGACATCCCCACGCCCACCCTGAGCTCTAGCCGGCTTATTATGACCATGCCGAGGCTCTGAGTATATGAATAACCTTTTTCAGTAGCGATTGGCATTCTTCTTGTGACCGAGTTTATTCGTGAGCCACTCATGCCACTCATGTCGTTACAGATGGCGCCCAAACAATTAAAGGCTTTCCTTTCACTATCCTTTCCTTTTTATAAATAGTACACCCCTGTTGTTACAAATGGCACTCAATATTGGTGGACTATTTAATTTTTCTTTGTAAAAAAATTAAAAAACCTCACAGTTCGTTTAATTAATTCTTTTTAATTCAGTTAGCATTCAGATTCCAAATTTTCATTTAAGTTCCCCCGTAGGCGCAGTTGCAACTAGAATTTAGATACCATCGATTCTATTGACTCAACTGTTGGCATCATACGGAATTGTTTTTTTTTCTGCTAATTTTTGCTTTTTTTTTTTCTCCTAAAACTTTGGTATCCGATTTTGATCGCAATTACATTACTTCCATTAAAGTAACGTTGATTCTAATGTTCGCTTTGTGATTTGATCGGTTTAGCAATCATTAATTTAAGCTCACACCGGTGCAATGACTTCAGTAAAATATGTAGACTGCATTGCAACTTAACGTGTGTAGTTTAGAATTTGTTTTACTACCGCAACTTCATCCAATTTTTTTTTTGTAGATTAGTTTGCGAGTCTTTGTAATTCATTGTTTTAACCCCATAATCTGATGCAAATGCTTTCAATATCCGGTGATATTGTAGATTCATTTGTGAAAATCAGATTACATTTCCTGAATTTTTCCACTTCATTTTTCAGGCACGGATCAACTTAAAAAGCAACAAATATACTCGGTAAGAAAGTTCCGGGGTCTCACTTATCAATTTCAGCTTCTTGTATGCTCATACTTGATTTAATTACTAGTAAATCGCATTAAGGTTTTCTGGAACTTATATTTTTATTATCAATTATAGCAAATTGAACAACTGAGCAATTGAATTTTTTTTTTATAACTGGGTTACCACATTATTCGACAAAGTGTGTATTCAGCATCAGTTATTTCAGTGGTATAATTAATTCTAATATTGTCTGTTTTGATTATACATATGTTACTTCTATCATTTTCAATAAGAGTTAAGTGTTTGAAGTTGTAGACCTTCAATACTACCTAGCTAGATTTAAAACTATTACACTATATATTTTTTTTTGTTATCTTTGAATTTTTTTTTGGTTTGGGTAGTTTATTTGCATTATATTGATTTAATCTTTTTATATTTTGTTTTCTTCTCGTGAGTTTTATCATATCCGCCATAATGAATCTCGATCATCTAGAGTTTGATGAATTTGAAATAGAGTGTATTGTGCGTGATATCGAAGCACCAAACGTTGGTGAAAAACTAGAAATTTTAAAAACAAGGACAGAATTAGAGAGTTCTCATCCAGTTTTGATTCCCAATCGTCCGCATAAACTTGCTCGGAAGAACCCTAGGCGAGAAATAGAGAAAATTTCTTTGAAACTAAGTTTTCTTTATTCCGACTTGCAGGAAGCCGTAAAGGACGGTACGAATGACAATCTGGAAAAGCTAAATTCTCGATTACTTCACATTCAAGCTAGATTAGGTCGTCTTAAATATTCGTCAGCAGTTAGGGTCGAAGTTACCGATAGTTTAGAGAAAGTCGGACAGTTAATTGACTTCGTAACCGAAACCCTTGGCAAAGAGGCAGCAGAGCGTAATATGGATGAAAGTCTGCACAACCTTTCTCAGATAAATCTCAACAAGGTCGAGGAACACTCGAGAAGTGAGGATGAAGACGACTCCTCTGTCGCTAGTACGGTTGGATCAGTTGACCAAATTAAATCTCTGCCTGGGACCAAAATTCCTGAGAACATTGAAACTAATGCTCCTCATTCTTCGGCAGTGCAGCAACAACTTAACAGTACAACTCACTGTAAGTCTGACAGGCCTGAAAATCCGCAAAGACGCGCAGAAAGAGCTTCAAAAGGCGCAGCGCGAGCTAACAATTTTATCCCAGACGTGGAACAATTTCCCCCTCTTTTTAATTATCCTGATGCGAGACACTTTAATCACGGCTCGCAAAAATCATTATCAAAATGGGACATAAGCTATAATGGTACTCCAAACGGCATACACATTAAAAGATTTTTAACTCGAGTGGAACATATGGCCAGCTCAGAAAATATACCGACACAAAGATTAGTGAATGATCTTCATTATATCCTTAAAGGTAGTGCAAATGAGTGGTATTGGACACTAATCGAGCGAAACCCTACAATTACTTGGGATAAATTAAAAATCGAGTTGAGGAAATGCTTTCAAGGATTCAAGACAGATGATGATATAAGATCCCAAATGGAAAGTCGTAAACAGAGGTATCGCGAAAATTTTTATGATTTTTATCAGGATTTAATATCAATGACGCTTCAGTTAGAAATACCACTTACGGATTCCGAAGTAATTAGAATCATTCGGCGTAATATGCGAGCAGGTCTACAGGACAAATTAACCGACATTAATATTGAGAGCGTAGATGAGTTGTTTAGGAAGTGCATTGCCTATGAAGATACATGGCTCAGAACGGGATTCGTACCTGAACTAATGTGCCAATCACGTAAGTCAGTGCATTCTTTGGACATGACCGAACAGGTTTGGCAACCAATGTCACAAGCAGCTTTTATGGCCACTCTACCTCCTACTGTTCACACATCGTCTATTGATTCTCATCAAAATTCTAATAAGTTGTCTGCTTTGAATGCTATTAGTGATGTCGGACGATATTCAAAACCAGATTATAATCCATCAAATTTTCAACCAAACACTAGTCCGATGTCTCACAATCAATTTAATCGTGAATCATATGACAATCGTCGACGTCCGGACCGATCGATTACGTGTTCAGGTTGTGGTGCTAAAGGTTACCGACAAGAACACTGCTTCAAATGTAATCCTCCTTCGGGAAACTGGAGAGCGGGGTTTCGGAATTTAGATATTTCAAACCCTCCGGTCCAGAAGAACAACCAGATAGAAACGGCGTCGAACACAGACCCCGAGTTATTCAATCGCCCGCAGTAAATATAACACCAACTTATTTTTCTAATAAGTCATCACAAACATTGACCATGAGTAGGCATTCGGATGGACCTCATTTATCCCGGTTGCACCGTAGTAAGCTATACTGGAAGGACCGTCGAATTCGTAAACAAAATATTGCTGAGTCCCTAATATCTACTCACGGAGATGATCGGCCATACATCCAATTAAAAATAGTAGATAAAATTTATGTTGGACTGTTAGATAGCGGCGCCAATATTTCGTTATTGGGTAAGGGCAGTGAACAATTCATAGATCATCCATCGGTTAAATTTCATATGTTTCCTACCTCAATTAACACGGCAAATGGTCAAAAAGAACCTATTCTCGGATACATCCAAATACCAGTGTTGTTTGCTGGCAAAAGTAACTTATTTACTTTCCATATTTCACCAAATTTGTCTCAGGAATTATACTTAGGGATGGATTTCTTCCGAGCATTTAATATATCCATTACTTTTCCTGCATCGGCAACTGCCACTTCACCTGTTACTATCTTACCGCACAATAAGTCTTTGTCTTGTTTATCCAAACGAGTGTCAGAATTGAGTATTGAAATTAATGATTCCAAACACATATTGACTCCCGAACAACAACTCGTATTAAATAACGTTATTCGGAAATTTCCATTATCAGCGGTCTTGGGTCTGGGACGTACTCATCTAGTGTCTCATACCATTGATGTAGGAAATTCCAAACCCATAAAACAACGACATTATGCGGTGTCGCCAGCCATACAAAAGGAAATTTATTCGGAGCTCGACCGCATGTTGTCGATAGGCGTAATCGAAGAGAGTTGCAGTTCGTGGAGTTCCCCTGTCACTCTGGTTCGCAAGCCAAATGGCAAAGTACGGTTGTGTCTTGATGCACGCAAGGTTAACCAGGTCACTGTTAAGGACGCCTACCCCTTGCCTCTCATCGATGGATTGCTGGGGCGTCTTAATAATACCCGGTTCATATCAAGTTTGGACTTAAAAGACGCTTTCTGGCAAATCCCTCTCGATGAGGGGTCACGGGATAAGACGGCTTTTACGGTGCCTGGCCGACCGTTGTACCAATTCACAGCCATGCCATTTGGTTTGTGTAACTCACCACAGACAATGTGCCGATTAATGCATCGAGTGATACCCCACGAGTTGCAGCATCGAATATTCGTATACCTAGATGACCTGTTGGTTACAAGTGAGACGTTCAACGAGCACATTGAACTTTTGAATCTAGTCGCTAATTCACTAAGAGATGCCAAATTGACCATAAATATTGAAAAAAGTAAATTTCTTCTCAAAGAAATCAAATACTTAGGTTATATCGTCGCTGACGGCATACTCAAAGTAGATCCTGAAAAGGTTTCCGCAATTTCCAATTATAATCGACCTAAAACCGTAAAACAAATGCGTCAGTTCCTTGGTGTCACTGGTTGGTACCGCCGGTTCATATTTCAGTATGCCGAGCTAGCGGAGCCACTCACTCGATTACTCAAGAAGAACCAAAAGTTTAAATGGACCGAGGAGGCCGAACAGGCGTTTGTCAAATTAAAATCAGCCTTGATTTCATCCCCGGTACTTTCCAATCCAGATTTTCGTAAACACTTTTACATCGAGTGCGATGCTTCAAAGATCGGAGTGGGAAGTGTTTTGTATCAGAAATCTGATACTGGTGATGATTGCCCTATCGCGTTTTATTCTAAGAAGCTCAACGGTGCTCAACGCAACTACAGCATCACAGAGCTGGAGTGTCTTGCTGCTGTCTTAAGTGTGATGAAATTTCGGCAATACGTGGAGGGTTTACCTTTCACCATCACCACAGACCATGCAAGTCTCAAGTGGTTGATGGAGCAAAGGGACCTTTCAGGCCGTCTCGCACGTTGGAGCCTAAAACTCCAAGGTTTTAACTTTAACATCACTTATAAAAAAGGACGCGATCATGTAGTGCCGGATGCTCTATCGAGATATACTTTTGATCTTTCAGATGAGATTGGATCGGTGTGTGAACTAACTGGAGGTTTAGCTATCCATAAATTCGATGAAGACCCAGAATACCTTGACCTGGTTAAAAATCTGTTGGATAATCCACAGTGTTGTAAAAATATGAAACTAGTAGACAACCGGGTATACTACAAACCTTCACATTTTCCGATAAATAATACTTTTACCGATATTCCAAGTTGGAAATTATATGTCCCCCGCTCGCAAACTCTAGTGGTTATTGAACGTGCACATTGCCCACCTAACGCAGCGCATTTTGGCTTCAAAAAGACGCTCGAACTTATACAACGCTGTTATTATTGGTCAGGTATGATTCGAGATATTCATGATTTTATCATGAGGTGTGAAGTGTGCAAAGAATGCAAGCCCACCAATTTCTTGTCACGAGCACCAATGGGCAATTTCTATGAAGTTAATCGACAATTCCAGAAAATCTTTATAGACTTTCTCGGTCCTTATCCTAGATCGACGGATGGGAATTGCTATATTTTCATCGCGGTGGACCAATTCTCAAAGTTTGTATTCCTAGAACCTATGCGGGTCGCTACCTCTAAAAACGTCTGTAAATTTCTTGAAAAGCAAATCTTCAGCTTATTTTCCGTTCCGGAAACCATCGTAAGTGACAATGCCAAGCAGTTTACCTCAAAAGAATTTACGGATCTCTTATTAAAGTATGGAATACAACACCATTTAACACCAAGGTATCACCCTCAAGCCAATGCCAGTGAAAGGGTGAATCGGTCAGTTTTATCCGCCATTAGAGCATACATTAAAGACAATCACCGTAACTGGGATAAACATTTATATGCTATTGGATCAGCTCTTCGGAATGTGGTGCACGATAGCACTAAGCATTCTCCTTATTTTCTCACCTTTGGCCAACATTATATTTGTCATGGTTCCCAATATAAAATCCTTCGGCAACTGCACTCTCTTGGAGATCGAGAACTTGAATTATCAAATATGGATCGACTAACTTCGGTGCAACAAGACGTTATTAAATATTTACAAAACGCTTATCGACAGTCTAGTAGACGATACAATTTAAGATCTCGTCCACACGAGTATCAAGTCGGACAAACCGTTTTTGTGAAAAATTACGTGCACAGTGATGCAGTCAATAAAGTGTCTGCTAAGCTCTGTCCAAAATTTAAAAAAGCTGTTATTAATAAATGTGTTGGTAATGTGGCCTTTGAACTCCGTGATATTCACAATAAACCAATAGGCATTTATCATGCAAACGATCTTCGCCCCTCAGGCTAAAACGTAATTTGTTTTCAAATATTTAATTTGATTATTGCCCGGCTTCTTGAGACTGTCTCAAGGGTGTAGGTCGTCCCCACGATTTGTAACGACGCGTCACAACTTGCGCGCTAAGTTACAAGCTGTAAAGGTTTAACTTCCCTGAGTATCTGTGGTTGAATATACACACACACAAAAACTAACCAACTCCGAAAGCACTAGGATAGTACTGGTCAAACTTTTTTTTTGATTGGAGAAATTTGGGTGGTTTATGCCGTTGTATGTAGCTGGGTGTGGTTTTATTATTGTTCAATTTGGCTATAAAAATAGAAATTTCGGGACAGTTTTTTTTTAGTCAAGTTATAAATTTGAAAGTAAAAAGATGAGTCGAACCGAATTCAACAAGTGAAAATTACCATAGTAAAATAATAATTAATTATAAGTTGAAATCCGGCGAATATTTTTGTCTTCTGTGAATTTTGATTGGTGAAATTGCAATCAAATTCTTCTTTTTATTATATAAAAATAAAAATCGAAACATTAAAAGTTTAGTAATAGTGACCGGTAACTGGCAATAAATATTTATAACCAAAAGTAAAGATAATTAAAATATTCTAGAATTTCATAAAAGAAATTAACTGAAAATAAAAGTGCAAAAGTTTGGTTTAAACTTTAAAAAATTAGATTAAGATGTAAAACTTGGAACTGTAATTATCAAGTGGTTCAAAAATATAAAGTTATAAATAAATATATTCAGAATTACATATAATCTAAGATTTAATTAAGTTCGGCTTGATAAGCTTGGTAACGGGCAGTGTAATAAATCCCGTTAATTTTTTTTGTGAAGCATACGAATGATAATAGAATCAAAGTCATAAACTGAAAAATAAGAATCCTCTGAAATAAAAATACATAAAATATAAATAAACAATTTTGAATGAAATTATTATAATAATAAAAGCATAACACCTACTAAATAAAACATTGATTAAAAGGAACAGTTCAATAATAACGATGAGTATTTGGCTTCAGTTTGCTGTTGTTAAAAAAAAAACCCAAACAGTACAAACAAATTGGTGGTTAAGTGTTAAATAAATGTGAACTAAATGGTGAAAAACTATACTACCTTCATTAGTTAGTGCAAAAACTGTGTCAATAAATTGAAATGTGTCGAGTCAGTGTTGTGACCTTCGCAATAAACATTATAACGGACAATTAATAGAAACATAAAAACTAAATGGTTCAATGGCCATAACCATTTATAAGATAAGATTTTTATATTATTAATTATATACTTATTTTATATATTTTTATATTTACATTATGTTATATTTAAATTATATTTTCATAATTTTGATTGCTTTCCATAATTAATTAATAATTAAATTTATATTTTAATGTTTAATGATACTAGTAATGAATAATTAATTGTTAGCATTTTTTGAACTATTTTCCCTGAATGAAATTACTCGTCCGGTTTATTAATTCTTCCTGCTGATACGAACAGTTAATCATTGCTAGTATAATGAAATGACGTCATATTTAGCTATTTAATTTTATATCTTTGAATTTAAAATGCACCTAGTTTTCTTTAATCTCATTTGTGGTTATCAAGTTTCTTTTGTTTTGGTTAATGAATTGATTTTTGAAAGCAAAATATATTATCAAAATTCATTTGTGTAAAATACCGTTTTCTTTTTTTTTTTTTTTTTAAATATGGATTTTCAAGTTCGTACGGTTCGCTAATTTTCGCTTTTCAGAAATGAGAACTTAAACGGTTATTTGGAGGATGAATTGATAAGTGTGATCCCGTTCTACCGAGGTAAGTTGATCCTGCCTACTCCTTCCTATCTTGTTAGTTTTTGTTGTGTTAGTTAGCATGGTCTCGCAATGCATATACTTAACCTCGGAAATCCCCACGCCCACCCTGAGCTCTAGCCGGCTTATTATGACCATGCCGAGGCTCTGAGTATATGAATAACCTTTTTCAGTAGCGATTGGCATTCTTCTTGTGACCGAGTTTATTCGTGAGCCACTCATGCCACTCATGTCGTTACAAGGTATTGACGTCGTTCCAGACGAACCATCTGCAAATCAACAAGCGCTACACAGAGCGCATTTCCCGAGCCGATAACAACAATCGGGAAAGACTGCGGCTGACGTCGTTCCAAACGTAACGGCAGCAAAAATTTGATACGCCACAACCAGCGTAAATTAATTAACAACATGGAGAGCAAACTACGGCTGCAGGCAGAAATTGCCGAAGAAATAATAACGTTGCAGAGAAATTATGGCAAAGATAGTTTATCCCGCAAAACTAAGTCGTACTTGGAATCGCGGATAGCAAAGGTAAAGGCTTTATACGTGAAGTATTTAGCAGGCGACGAAGAAATTCGTGCTGCAGAGCCACCGCTAGATTCAAGTCATCCATACCTCAAAAAGAGGAAAGAAGTTTCGGAGAATTACGAGATTCTGATAGCTGACATGCGCCAACGGTTAAACGCCGGACCTCCATTAACACCAACAATATCGACGGCGGATATTTCACAACTTCAGCAATTCGATATCAGCCGATATGACGAGTTTGTGGTTACGCCACCCGATATCCCGGGTTTCGGTGCAAAAACCCATGCTCCGTCAAACAACAACGAGGGGGCAGAGCCAAAGCAAAGTGAAAGCGATGAACCCCAACAACATTCATCGCTACATGGCAACGAGCGAGACACATCTGATGGACATGGCATCAGGCAGTTGCTAAAAAAACAGGACGTGCTAATGCGTCAATTGTACAAAAAAATCGGGTCAATTGATTACGCCTTAGAAATGGGAGAAGTTACAAAGGAATATGTGCAACTAAAGGTTCATCAGTTGCAAAAGGGAGTAGACCAAATTGATGAGCTGCACACTACTATCATGGTGGAGTCAGAGGAAGAACATCGGACAGATAATTATTTCATAAACAACTACCATGACACCTTGCAGGATAAAGTGGAAACAACAATTATTCGAATGCAGCAAGCTCAGATTGAGGCAAAAGAAGTTTCAACAGGTTGTACCAAGCTCCTAAAAGTGGAAATTCCCACTTTTTCCGGAGATTATGAGCAGTGGAGTTCATTCAACGACATTTTTACCGAAGTTATTCATAGGAATAAGAAAATTTCCGATACGGTGAAAATGACGTACTTAAAGTCTCACGTTCAGAAGAGTGCGGCCCAGCTGATCCGTCACCTATCAACAACGGGTGAGAATTACAGAGCGGCCTGGGACTTGCTTCAGGCAAGATTTGAAAATCCAAGATTATTGGCGAGCAAGTATTTCAACACATTGTTGTCATTACCAACCATACAAGTAGCCACTGCCGGGGCAATTCGTAACCATCACGATACTGCAAAGGAGATGTTGCACAATATAGAACGACTACAAATGTCCATCCCATTTGAGTCATTTGTGGCATTTATATTGCTAAAGAAGTTAGATCCCGATACCGCTAGGCTGTATGAAACAACATTAGCCAAACCTCGAGAAATTCCAAACATAAAAGAATACTTCAATTTTATGGAGAGAAGATTCCAGTCTTTGGAAATCAAGGGGAGCGCCAAACCAACAACGGTAAGAGCACCTCCACTGACCATGCCACCATTAAATAGAGTGGTTGCAGCGACGTCCATCAACAAATGTCTGGTCAAACCTTGCAGAGAAAATCACATGGTGGACCAATGCAGCCAATTCAGGGAAATGTCGACACTGGATAGAGCAAGGTTGATAAATGAGTCCGGCCGCTGTGTTCGTTGCCTCTCCCAAGCTCATAAGAGAGGTGATTGTAGAGCGGCAGTATGTATTGTCTGCAAGGGGCAACATCACACCCTTCTGCATTGCAACAACGCCGCTACAACGAGCATGAGCACAGCTAAGACTTTCCTGGTCAACCAACAAGGACCTGTGCTATTACCAACTGCACTAATTAAAGCAACAACTAGCAATGGGCAGATCATCTTGTTAAGGGACTTGATAGATTCTGGATCTCAAGCCACTTTAATATCATCAAAGGCAGCCAACCTATTGAATATTAGAAGACAAAAAACCCACGTCAACATTTCGGGTATAGGCGGAAATAATGCTGGCATATGTCGGCAGACTATCAACGTCGAGATAGCACCAAGATTCTTTGGAGGTTTTCGTTTGAATATCGATGCCTTAATATTTGATAAACTGGCGCAACAGCTTCCTGAGACCAACATCAATGTCGACAAATGGAAGCATCTCCACAACATACAGTTAGCGGATCCACAATACAATATGTCACAACCCATTGACCTGGTAATTGGTGCGGACTATTACCCATTATTAGTAACCAACGATATCCTGAAGGGAGAACGCCATGAACCCATGGCTCAACGTACGGAATTTGGGTGGACCATTATTGTCAACTTAGGAGCCCTTGCAGACCAAACAATAACAAGCATGGTGACTACCAAGACGATTGAGGAACAACTAAAATTATTCATCGAAAACGACAATATTCCAGAGGAAATGAGCCGCACTGAGGAAGAAATCAAGATTGAGTTACATTTTGAGTCAACTGTAGAGCACTGCCCCGATGGAAGATACATGGTGAGGATTCCATTTAAGACAAATAATATCAACTTGGGGGAGTCAAGACGAACAGCGGTAGCCAGATTATTACAGCTCGAAAGAAAGTTCGACAAGGATGCATCTTTCAAGCAGAATTATCATCAGTTCATGCAAGAATACATTGACCTAAAACATATGAAGATAATCAACACAGAGTCTGAACGATTGAAAGCGAGTGAAAGCTATTATATAACACATCATGGCATTATAAAGCAAGATAGTACAACTATCAAACTCCGGGTCGTTTTCGACGCTTCTGCAAAAACAACTACGGGAGTGTTACTAAATGATTTAATGATGACTGGCCCAAAATTGCAAGAGGACTTAGTTGACATTCTCCTCCGGTGGCGTAGACACAAATTCGTCATAACCGCTGATATCGAAAAAATGTACAGACAAATTTGGATTCATAAACGGGATCGAGATTTTCAGCGCATATTATGGCGAAATGATCCAACAAAACCTATGGCCACCTACAGACTAAACACTGTTACATATGGCACCACCGCTGCCAGCTTCTTAGCCGTAAGAGCGTTATTAAAACTAGCAGAAGATAATAGCAGTATCTATCCAACCGCTGCTAAAATTCTATAATCAGATTTGTACGTAGATGATCTTTTAACTGGAGGTGACAGCAAGGCGGAAATAATCTTGGCCGTGAATCAGCTAAGGACTCTCACGGAGCTAGGCGGAATGACTCTAAGGAAATGGGCTTCGAATTCTGCGGAGGTTCTGGATCATATTCCCAGTGAATTGCATCGTACAGGCAACCTATCAATCAAGCTAAATGATTCCGTCAAAACCTTAGGGATAATATATCATCCCCTTGTGGACGTTTTTAAGTTCGATGTATCCGAATTGCATCTATCCGATTGCAATCCAATAAAGCGTTCATTGTTATCAGATTCCTCAAAATTATTCGACCCCATAGGATGGCTATCACCAATAACCATCACGGCCAAACTGATGATGCAAGAAGCTTGGAGAATTGGAATAGATTGGGATGAATCATTACCAGCAACATTAAACACTGGCTGGGTTAAGTACAAAGAGGAGATGTCAATAATGGCGGAGATTGCAATTCCTCGATGGATTGGTATAACGAGGGAGTCATCAGTTGAGCTTCTTGGATTTGCAGATGCATCAGAGATGGCATACGCTGCCGTGGTATATTGCCGAAACATCGACAGTATGGGCAACATTACCACAAACTTATTAATGTCAAAAACACGAGTGGCCCCTATCAAAACAAAGCTGCCAATTCCACGTATTGAGTTAAACGCAGCATTGCTATTGGCAAAACTGATGAATCATGTTCAGAGTGCTATGGGACTCAATAACGTCAAAACGTATGCCTGGTCCGATTCAACAATTACATTGTGTTGGATAAAGGGGGAACCAAACCGGTTCCAAACATTTGTGGCAAATAGAATATCGGCTATAAATAGTATGTTACCAACAACAACATGGAATTATGTGAAGTCAAGTGACAACCCGGCGGACATAGCATCACGTGGAACAACTCCACTGGCGCTGGCAAACAACCATTTCTGGTGGAAGGGACCTGACTTTCTTCAAAACGAGGTAATATCAGATACACCTACACCAGAAAACCTGGTGGTATTAGAACCAAATGACTTAGAGGAAAAGGTCGTGCAAGCATTCATCGCAGTAAAAGAAGCCAACCCGTTTGCAGCACTATTCAAGCGCCATTCCAACATCAACAAATTGAAACGGATCATCGCGTACTGTAAACGTTTCATTAATCGTAATAAACTTGCAAACCAATGGAATGAAGTGCCATCAAATCAAGAACTCCAGGACGCGGAAACTACAATCCTCAGAATCATGCAAGAACAAGATTTTCATAATGAAGTTCTCTGCCTCAAGTTTGCAAGAAAAATTAACAACAAAAGCAGGCTTGCGTCATTGAACCCAATGGCAGGCGATGACGGCCTGTTACGTGTAAATGGGCGTTTACGAAACGCAGATCTTCCAGCCACCAGCCGATATCCGATCATTTTGGACAGCCATAATATTATCACACTACGAATCATTGAAGAAACCCACCGTAACACGATGCACGGTGGTACTCAGTTGTGCTGTCCGCAATGTAGTGCGAAAATGTCTAAAATGTTTCCGCTACAAACAACACATATCGGATCAACTAATGGGCATCTTACCAGCAGCTAGGGTTCAGCCAGAAAGAGCATTCGCAAAAACAGGAATCGACTATGCTGGTCCCATCCAATTAAGGACAACTAGAGGAAGAGGTTACAAGTCATATAAAGGATACATAGCTTTATTCATATGCATGGTAACAAAAGCTATTCATATCGAGATAGTTAGCTGCTTAACAACAGCAGCATTCATTGCCGCCTACAAACGATTCGTGTCCAGACGAGGCTTATGCACGGATATTTACTCCGACAACGGAACTTATTTCGTTGGAGCTGATGCTGTATTAAAGAAGAATCATCACACCGCCATAAAATCACTACCAACCGACATCGCCGCTATGATAGCTGTTGATGGTACTAACTGGCATTTCATACCACCTCATGCTCCTCACTTCGGAGGCATTTGGGAAGCAGGAATAAAATCAGTAAAATTCCATCTCAAGAGGGTTGTAGGAGAATCCACATTAACATTTGAAGAACTGTACACGGTAACCAGCCAAATCGAGGCATGTCTCAACTCCAGGCCATTAATAGCACTTTCAAATGATCCTTCTGATCTAACAGCACTAACACCAGGGCATTTTCTTATCGGTGATTCACTCAAGGCGCCACCATCTGCGAGCATCGAAGCCATTGGGTTAAATTCAAGATGGCTCATGATTGAACAAATGGTACAACAATATTGGAAACGCTGGTCATCCGAGTACATTCACCAACTACAACAGCGGTATAAATGGAAAAATGTCCAACCCAATCTAAAAGTACACGATCTAGTACTATTAAAAGATGATCAGCTACCTGCCACTCGATGGAAATTGGGACGTGTTCTTGAGGTTCATGCTGGCAGGGATGACCTAGTTAGAGTCGCAACAATTAAATGACAGGATGCGACATACAAAAGACCAATTGTCAAATTATGCAAACTTCCGATTGAGAAAGAACTTAGTGATGCAGCACCTGCACCATATATTGACAACGGCTCCGCTAGCAGTAACAGCGCAGGTCCTAGACAAGAAAAAGTCAGCAACGCATTACCTAGCAGTAACAACGCTGCTCCCAGGCAACAACCTTAGCGACGAGCAAAGCTAGGTAGAGCAAACCAAGTAGCTCTTGCAATTTTCTCTTTTTTGCTGCCTTCTGGGGTTAGCACAAGCAGACATCCGGATTACTCCATTCAACAAGTCCACCGGAATACATTTCGAGGAATTAGGCAAGCTCGAAATTGTGGCAATGAGATGGACATTAGTAGTTCATTACAACCTGAGCAGCTACTGGGATGAAATTGAGAATTTTAAGCAAGCTCACACCGAGTTAACAACGGTGTGCGCGGAGCTTAATCTAAATTGTAACATCATGCTCCAACAACTCCTATGGCAATACAATAATTTGATCGCAGATAATGTGAGACCTCCGTCATGTGTACCAAAGTATGACCGTACGCAGCCGAGTAACCCAGAAGTATGTAATAATTGAAATCATAATACCACTTTCGTTTGCATGGGATTATACGCTTATAGCTATAATTCCTGTACCAGATATTGCTCATGGAAACACGCAGTCACACATTGTCCCTTCAACTGACTATTTGCCCATGGACAATCGGCGCGAACATTTCGCGTTGATGACAAAAGAAGATGTAAACCGATGCCATATGTTCCAACATAAGCAATTTTTGTGTGAAGTGTCACCTATTATTTCCCTGAATGACCCTAATCAATGTGAGATAGCCATTTTGCAACGGAAGGACGGGTTAGACACAACATGCAAACATTAGAACAATAAACGCTACCAACCATTGGATTAAACTTCATGTCCCAAATCAGTGGAATATGTGGTACCAAACGAAACTACTGTTGATGTCATATGTGATTCCAGAATACAGCCTTACATCTTTCGTGGTTCCGGTATAGTAGAAATCGAAGCCGGCTGTGTGTTACGAGACGCCAATATTCAAATTATTGCCATAGGGACCGCTCAGCATAGCATCAAAAAAACGTTATATGAAACAGCACATTTAATGCATGGTGCCCATAATTTGCACGATTTGGTTACATCGATAAAGAAGAACATGGATCACAACGATTTAAACTTGTTGACTACACCAGAAACAACTGAGCTGGAGAACCAGTTGAATGAGTTGAGGGAGAAGGAAGTACTACCTATACATCAGAACATTCATCACGTTCACCATTATACGATGATCCACGTGATATTTTGGAGTTGCTTAGCTATAGGAATCAGCTGGATTACATGCAAAATAAGGGGAAGACGGATACCCAACAGACCTCCTTCTCCACTTCCAGGCTCGGCTGACAGCATTGTATAAACATTGTGAGAGGCGGGAGTATGTTGAATCACGGATCAACAGGTTTTAAAATTATTTTATCTCAAAATGCTCAATATGCATTTTGTATTAAACTTATCTTTTTATATTTAAAATTATATTAATGTGTACATGTTTCATGTTACCTCAAAATGCTCAATATGCATTTTGTATATAAATTATATTTTTTGCACTTTTTGATAATGTGAGAAAATTAGTATATGTTATGTATATATTCTGTACATACATAACATATAGAATGTAGAATGTAGTGTAGAATGTATCACATTTTGTATAAATAGCACGGAATATGGTAAAATAAAGCAGAATTAAAACGAACGTTAAACTAGTTTAATTAAAAGTTCTCTCGAGTATTCGCTTGGCCCTTTCCTGGTAACCAGCCTAATACTCCCACAAATTCAAAGCAGAGGCTTGAGTTTTTCAGTAGGGATAAACGAATTGTAATAAATTGATTGCATAAGTGAATCACTACAGACTCCCAGTTTCTATCGTAAGTCATAATGTACCTCAATTTAATTCAAAGGAATTCAAGGAATTTTGCAGAACCAACAGTATATATCATCTTACATCTGCACCATTTCATCCTCTATTGACTTCGATTTTAGCAAATAATCTTCAATACAGAGCAACTGTATCATCTAAATATCGAATAAATGATAGCGTTTTTGCAAAAGATTACTCTATGAGGGGTAACACGTATAGAAAAGGGCACATAACAAAGTGTTTAGGCACTAGAATGTATTTAGTGATAACTAACTACGGAAGATGAAGGTGTCATCAAAATCAACTTCGAGCGCGAAACTAGTCAACCGATGACCGCAATTCTATATTGCGTAACCAGCCGGAATTAACGACAAGAAAAAATTCGTATAGGGGTAGTTTTAACCCCTAAAAAGGAGTTGCCGATCAAAAAAAAAAATGGTTTCGTTCATTTCTAACAGAGTACTACAACTTATAACAGTTTTTATAATTTTTTGAAATTGACAGTTCTACAGGTTCCCTTGTTAGTAACTTCTCAACAGTTTTCGGATATAAGCAAGGCAACCTTGAATATACAAAGCCATAGTCTAAAACAGGAAGCTTTGGGGGAGGGAAAAACACTTTTTTTCCTAAGACAAATTTTTAAATGAGAACGTTACAAATTCTTAATTATGACTTCTGAAATATTTTCATAAATGTTTGAATTTCAATATATATGAATTTCGTTTAAGCAAATCGTTTTCATTTTTTTGTAATAATTAATTTATTTAAACCAAAATATAAAAAAAATGTCATAACAACAGCGGTCGGGTCAAATTAAAATAAAAGCTTACTACAATTCGTTTGGTCATTAAGTCAATATTCATTATATAGATGGCAGTGTTGGCCGTAAAAATTTGGTAAAATCATACCAAAAATTAGCACCTGGCGAAATTTCAAGTAAACAAATTTTCGGAAAATCAAAACAAATTTTGTGATTAAATAATTTTTTTCGTATTTTTCTGTAAACATCTTAGACATCTGACGTAAACTAGTCAAGATAAATTTAGCAAGTATTATTTGA
Source organism: Tipula vernalis (assembly GCA_958295665.1). Classification (NCBI taxonomy): domain Eukaryota; kingdom Metazoa; phylum Arthropoda; class Insecta; order Diptera; family Tipulidae; genus Tipula; species Tipula vernalis. The sequence goes on along the minus strand of OY282559.1, from coordinate 107,046,492 downwards.
TATATTTTTAAAAATGGAATTTCGAAAATTTTTTAGAAATAATTTAATTTTAATATTTCTGCAACTAATACTTACTTAACACCAATATAGCCTTCTTGTAAATTGTTGTTAAAGTTATCTAGCAAATTTTTACATAAACATTTTATAATATTTGTGCTTTCTTCACTGAAAAACTTTCAGCTAAAAACACCGTTTTTACTATGGATTCCTTTGAAAATCAGTGAAAAGGTATACCACTAAAAATGCTTCCAAAAATACGTCGTCATGATTATGTCGCTATACTCTAGAAGGCTCTGATCACATCCATACTCTGCCTAAATAAGTTTCACTTCAAAAATATTTTTAGATACATAAATTGTTTTTTTTTTTTGTAGTTTTGAGAAAATACTCTAAACTTTTCTACTGAACTTTTCATACAGTTCGCCTGCTAGTGACCATCCGCCTAATGAAGTGAAATAATTTTTACAAACAAATTTACTATAATTAAAATGAGTGAGTGAAGGTTACCACCACATACTATAAAAAATTGAGGTGTGGCCCAACACACGACTTTCTTTTACGAACAGAGAATTTTGAGAAATTGTTTTTTTTTTTAATTTTTAATTTTTTTTTTATTTGTTTTTAATTTTTGGAAACCTTATACTTTTTAAGAAATTTGTAAAATAAATTTTCTGGACCAAGGGAGTGGCCACTTCCGGTTAGCCGATTTGGAGTAAAATTCACTTTTTTGATAAATTGGGACCTCCCAATTTATCAAAAAAGCTTAAATCTGAAGTTTTAGTTTGATTGGTTAAACCATCTGGGCTGTAGAGAGGGCACAGACAGACTGACACCATTTCGACGACTTTTTCAGACTCAGGGGACCTCAAAATAAATAAATCTCCAAAAATCTCAAGGTCCAAAATTTTCATGATTACTATACTTTATTTTACTAGAGTAAAAGAAAGTAACAATAAATAGTTATACCTTTTATTTGTCAAATCAAATTTAGTATCATAAATGCTTCCTTTGGATGTAAGTCAGCGTTAGTTACTTGATCATCTGAATCTGAATCACTTTTGTACATAAAAAACCTATGGTATTCATTATAGATTTAATCGACGTCAATTACACTTTAATTTATACACAATAAAATATTTAGTTAGTTAAAACACAAACAATATTATTATTCTCACATTCATGCTTGTAATTGATAAATTCGAACAACCATAGCTTCATAATAGGTAAATTCGCGGTGAGTCGTACATTTCCGATATCGAAAATATTTCTTAAAGGCCCTCCTGTATAACCGAAAAGAAAAATTCTCGTATAATATATAATACATACATAGATGTAAATTCAATTTTGTTAAATAACTTAATCTTTCCCAAACCTTTTATCGTAAATTGAAACCCCACAAAGCAAATAATTAAATTTTAATATACCTACCGAACCGCATCGCACCGCACCATATTTATATTTATCTACACAGCGATTCTCGCGATTTTTCACCAAATATTTCATTGTTTTTCACCTGAACTTTTAAACATTGTAATTCAACAATGTATATAGATACTCTATAGAGACATATTGTAGTATGGTACATAAAACAAAAACCCCGAAAAATAAAACAGAAAATCGTATTATCATGAACATCCCATCTATACCAGAGGAACATAACACGTAATAAAGGTATATGACGCAGTCACAGTGTACAGTAAAAAGCATAAAACAGAAGCATAAAAACAATAATAAAATAAGGAAGTTCCATTTTAATTGGAATGGCGTGATAAAAAATTATAGATAAGGGGTAGGATAGAAACATGGAAAAACAATATACATATAATATAAGAAAACGACAGAGCAAATGTTTCTCCTGTATAAAAACCACGTTTTAATGCTATTCGGTCTAATTTTAGCCAAACTTAAAGACAGAACAAAAAATTAGAAACAATGAAACGGAATGAGGTTACACGCAAAATAAAAAAACAAAAAAAAAAAAAAGGAAAACTGATTTTCGTAAAGATTTTTATCAACAACGTTTCAATTGTTTGTTTGAACGAAACCTTTAAATTTTTCCGTTTCAATTTTAATTGAAATGTTTTACGTGCGATTTTTTTTTTTTTTTGTTTTAAATAATTTCTCGCCTACTCCGTTCTATTATTTCACTTAGTTTGAATTTATTTTTAGTTCGATGGCATTAAATTTTATCGATTTTAAGATTAATTTTAGCGCGTCTTAATTATTGTATTGACATTTTAGTATTATGTGTAGAAGTGCGAAAGGTAAAAGATTAAAAGTTGTGTTATTCAGTAAAATGAGGTTTTTTCTGGTTTATTCGGTAGGAACAGATTTTATACTTATTTTTGGCAATCACCCTAAGTCCTTAAGACTTGTTATTAAACAGTCTGTATTCTTATGTCAAATTCTTTCGGGTTACTCGAAATAAAGTAACTTTTTTATCTCCTAAAGAATATGAAAATATTTTTGTAGTTGTGTTGGTGTAAAAAGAGCAAAATAAAGTGAGGTTATGTTTTACTGTCAGTCAGATCAGTAAAACTTTTTTTATTTTGATAACGAAAAGATGGAACCAATTAATTTTAGCGCATTAATATTCAATAAACAACAAATGAAATATCAAAATGAAGTTTTATTTTTGTTTCCAATTCACTTTGACATTTCACATTTCTATGTATTTGTAAAGAGTAAAGCAAATCTATGAAAAAATCTAGAGTAAAGCAAAATGCTCTCGAGCAAAAAATAAAGTGCTTTATTTTCCCAGAAAGAATTTGTAATGTCAAATTGTTACCCTTCGAGTAAAATTTTTTACCCTCAGGGTGTTTTTTTTTCCGAAAGAATTTAACATTAAAGAACGTTCCACAAACAACAGGCGTTAATATTTTCAAAATTATTGATTCAGCACGAATTTTATTATATTCACTAAACAGATGTGTATACATATTTGTATTCCCAATCTTACTTATTCTTTATATAGTATGTAATAAATTTTAAACATCCACACCACTTTACCATTTCCTTAGAAATCTCAAAAGAAGAAAACAAAGTACATATTTTTTTTGTTTTTTTTAAAGCAAAAAGCAATAACGATTCGAACTGAATCAAAAAATACAGGAACATTTTTAAAGGAACCGGGATAATTTCATATATAGCAATGAGTATGTACCATAAATCAAACAACTTTTCTCTTAAATCTAAAAAGTAACAGAAAAAACATTTATGAAAAATGAAACCACCCTTTTAACCAGCGATATTGATTAAAAGAAGAACAAAAAAACCGGAAGTTTAAATAATTTATTTCTTGAAAGTCAATTTTGGCTTTCATCTTAATAGCTATGTACGTACATAATTTTTTTCTACCGCAGAGTTAAAAAAAAAAACTTTAGAAATTAATAGTTCTCTAGTAACCTGGGGTCAAAGTTTGGACTAAAAAGTAAAATTAAAAATTTAAATTAATTAAAAATTTACTATTGTTTATTTATTTTATTAATAATTTTAATTAAAAGGAAAATCACACGTCGAAACAAAGTAATCGGATTTCCACCTCATGCTTAAACATTTCAATTTGAGCAGTAGCTCATTAACAATTAAATGTACAGCAAGAGGTGAAATAATATTAAAAATTAGCACTAACAACAACGTTAATAAAAATAAGTTAAAAAACTACGTATTGCACATCAATCACGCCACTCCAAAAATTTTGGCTAAAATAATTTTGCCGATCCTAACCTCTTAATTTTCAATGGAGTTGGATTCCAAAGGGAAAGTCCCTTTAATAAAGGATTTGTTTAAAGATTTACAACTATTTTTGGCCGGAATTAGGCCCGCTGCACATTTCAGCTAAGCTAAGCTACTCGATGTGGGCTAAGTGCGTAGCTTTGGGTTTTAAATAAAGAGATTTAATGGAACGTTGCACACTTGAGCTAAACTATGCGAGTTGTGTTTTTTGTTTTGAGCGATGCCAACTATCTTAGCTCGAGTTGTCTTCAGCTTGCTATGTCAGCTAACATCGCTCACATATACACTGATGTTTTTGTATATTTCATTATTAACTCGTAGTTGCTCGTAGGCTACTTAGTTATATTAGGTATCGTGTCATAAATCTTAATAAATGAATTATATGCAGAAAATTCAATGTTTGTGTGAGCGAAGTAACAAGCTATAATGTACAACGGAGTGAGCTAAGCAGTCTAAACTATGCTATTATAAACCACGATATATATACTAAGGTAATATATTGCGCATATGTCAAATTTTTTTACAACAAAAAATTTCAAGATGGTATTATGCTATTTTGTGACCCACTTTGAATTTTGTGTATGAAGATTAAGTAGGTTATCGAGTCGTCGATTCCAAAAAAAATAAATGAAACAACGGCCGATTTTTTTTAACTTCGCACAATGCGTGTTTATTTTGTCCACGAACTTAATATATTTTTTAGACAGTATTAAAGATATTATATAATTTACCACCGTAAATATTCGCGCACGCACGTTATCATTATCAAAAATTATCAACCAATATGGCCGTTTGCTATACTTCAATTCTTTTAAGTTGTGTTTTCGTTCACTGAAAATATTTGTTTTTTTTAGACTCTGTTTTTGTAAAAATCAATTTTTTGTTAACTTTGTTTTTATAAAGTTTTTTATATATGTAGATATAAAGTGCTGCCAACATAATGTTGTGCAGGCGCGTTCGATTGAATGCGTGTGAGTGCGTTTGAACTGACTATATTTATAATTGTGGCGGTGGGTGAATGTAGAATGTATGAACGAATATATGAATTATTGAGCGAGCCGTCACAGGACTCCCCTGCAAGTGATTTTCCCTCATTAGGGAATGATTGAGTGAGTACTCGCAATACGGACTCGTTTGTGTATACGAGGGCTTGATGTTTGATCAGCTGAGAGAATTCCGTATGCTGGCTTGAGTCGATCGATTGAAATGTTTTGATTTTTACTATTAATCGATACGATGAAATGCTTGCGAAGACCCCGTATGACTTTATACGGACCTTTGTAGGGAGGAGATAATCCCGTGCGAACCTTATCTGTTCTGATGAAAACAAAATCACAATTGTTAAGTGATTTCGGAACAAAGACGTCATCTTGTTTGGCTTGACGAGTTGACTTTAGTACAAGGTTTTGCATGGTTTGTCGCAGTTGGTCGACGACTGTGTCGCTAGTTGGTAAAGGTGAAAGAGGATTTTCGATGAAGAACTCACCGGGTAGCTTGATGGTTTGTCCGTAAACCATTTCGGCTGGTGAGCACTTGAGATCTTCTTTCACCGTTGCTCGGATTCCAAGTAGAACGATTGGTATTTCCGAACTCCAATGCATTGTATTGCTTCTGGCCATGAGTGCGGCTTTGAGTTGCCGATGGAAGCGTTCGACCATTCCATTGGCTTGTGGATGATAAGCCGTTGTACGTATACGATGAGATCCGAGGAGTTTTGTTAACTCTGTGAAAAGTTTTGACTCGAATTGTGTTCCCTGATCAGTTGTGATCTGTAGGGGCACGCCGAATCGTGATACGTAATTGTTGACGAATGTGGTGGCAATGGTTGTAGCTGACATGTTTGTCATGCCATAAGCTTCGGGCCAGCGAGTGAAGCGATCGACACAAGTGAGCAAGTATGAATATCCATTAGATGGAGGAAGTGGACCTACGATATCTAAATGCATGTGTTCAAATCGACCAGGTGGAATCTCGAATTGTCCATGGGGTGATTTTGTGTGTCTTTGAACTTTGGCACGTTGGCAGGATAAGCAACACTGGGCCCATTGGCCTACGTCTTTGTTTACACTGGGCCAAAAGTAACGAGGAGTGATCAATTTACGAGTTGCACGGACTCCAGGATGCGAAATGTTATGCAGTGTGTCGAAGATGGTTCGACGTAGTGGTTCTGCTATGTATGGGCGATTGTTCCCAGTGGATGTTTCGCAGATGATTTCGAGGCCAGGTAATTTGAAAAGCTCTAGTTTCATTGATGAACTAGTATGACGTTCGGAACCAGAAAATAAATTCTGAAGTTCTAGGTCAGCTTTTTGTGTGGTTGCAATTTTTTGTAAGTCGATTTGAGTCTCGACTGCGGCCGTTTCGTTGTCAGCTGTGCGGGATAGTGTGTCCGCGACAACGTTGCCATGTCCATGAACATGTTGGATGTCCGTTGTAAATTGACTGATTTAATCCAAGTGACGTGATTGCCTTGGATTACGTTCAATTTTTGAGTGAATTGCTCTAGTCAGAGGCTTGTGGTCGGTATAAATGGTGAAGTCCCGACCCTCAACAAAATATCTGAAGTGTTTGACTGCCAGATAGATTGCGAGTAATTCCCGATCGAATGCAGAATATTTCTTTTCTGCATCCGAGAGTTTCTTTGAGAAAAATCCCAAGGGCTCCCAACACTTCTTATTGTACTGTTGCAGTACAGCACCGACAGCAGTGTTTGATGCGTCCGTTGTTAAGCTGAGCTTTGAGTCATTCAGTGGATGTGCCAGAAGTGTTGTTTTCGCTAATTCAGTTTTAATCGACGAGAATGCATGTTGACATTCGTCGGGCCAAGAAAAGTTCTTGGGTGTCTTAGGCTTTCTGAGTAAGTCTGCTAATTGTGTATGAATTGGAGCGAGTGTTTCAGCTAGTTTTGGTATAAATCGGTGGTAGTAATTTACCATACCGACGAATCGCTGAATGTGTTTGATTGAGGTTGGAGCTGGGAATTCCCTAATGGCGTTAATTCGTTCTTCAGACGGAAGAATACCATTAGGGGTGATCTTATGGCTGAGGAAATCAAGAGAGGTTGCGCCAAAGACGCATTTTGCACTCTTGATGTGCACGTCAAACTGCGTTAGTTTGTGGAAAAGGTTTTCCAGGTGCTTTTTGTGTTGCTCCTCAGTTTGTGAAGCCACAAGAATATCGTCAATGTAGACGAAAACGAAATCAAGATCGTGAACGACTTCGTTGATAAAACGCTGAAACGTTTGCGCGGCATTGCGAAGACCAAATGGCATTCGAGTGAATTCGAAGAGGCCAAATGGTGTTGTGATCGCCGTTTTATGAACGTCTTCAGGTGCGACGGGAATTAAGTGGTATGCTCTGACCAGGTCAATTTTGGAGAATATTGTACATCCATGTAAGTGCATGGAAAAGTTTTGAATGTGGGGTATCGGGTATCGGTCAGGTGTTGTGACCATATTCAGCCTGCGATAATCCCCACATGGTCTCCAATCTTGATCTTTTTTTCTCACAATGTGTAGAGGACAAGAGACGGAAGATGCAGATGGCCTACAAATTCCTAATTCCACCATGTGTTGGAATTCTGTAAAAGCGGCTTTGTGACGGTTGGGATCTAGCCTGCGTGGTCTTGACACAGGCAGATGTCCTGCTGTGACAATGTGATGGACCACGTTGTGACGGACTGGCATTTTATAGTTTGGCTCTGCTGTCAAAGAAGGAAACATCTTGAGGAGAGTGCCATAGCCGTTGTCGATCGTGAAATGGATCGGAGTCGGTGTGTCGACGCGAACCATAGTGGCATTGATTGACAGTCTTGTCGCTGAATCAATAAGCCGTTTGTTTTTAAGATCAACTAGAAGTCCGAATTTGCTTAGAAAATCAGCGCCAATGATTGGACGATTCACCGTAGCTATGATAAAAGCATGGGTGAAAGTGCGTTTGAGTCCGATATTAACCTGTAGCAACTTGGTGCCATAGGTATTGATAATTGAGCCATTGGCGGCCGAAAGAACTAGATCGTTTGATTTATTATAAAATAGTGAATTCATATATTGTTTTGCTGGAATAACCGAAAGGTCAGCGCCAGTGTCAATTAGAAAAGTCAGGTGGTTTGTTTCGTCATATATGAATAGACGGCTTGTTTTGTGGGTGTTGTTTGTTGCCTTCTCGACCCGGTGGATTACTCGTTTTTTTTTTGTGTAATGTCCACCTCCATGTTTTTCATGGATTTACTTGTGTTTGGGCCGAATTTACAGGGGCTTAAGCATTTTTGCGCATTTTTGCCATGTTTGTAATGATACCAGCACATGCCATGTTGGCTGTGTGTGCTGGGGCTGCGCGACTGAGATCGTGTTTGACGGCTTCGTGACGAAGGCCGTCTATTTTGTGATCGGCCCCTGTTCGTGTTGAGCAGGTTATTTATTTTAGACTCGAGCCGATTGATTCGGTCCTCGAGTGTCTGCGAGCTAGTGGTGGGACGTTGTTCGTCTCGACTCGAAGGGCTTCGCACCGTTGATCTAGCTGGAATAATAGCCGAGATTTGCTGCTTAGGTCCGATTGCCTCGTACATTTTATCGGCTGTACGTGCGAGGTCATCAAGAGGGGTAGCATCTTGTTGTGCCGCCGTCGCGATCTTGATAATCTCGGGCAATCTTCTAATCCATAATGACCTGATTATTGTCTCAGTAAATTGATTTTCGGCTACATTTTTGATATGTCTGAGCGTTTCAGACGGGCGTCGATCTCCCATGTCCTGACCTGTCAGGAGCGCTTCAAGTTTTCGCTCGTCTGACGGTGATAGTCGTTCTATCAGTGTTTTTTTAAAGTCAGGTACATATTTTGTTTTGGTGGATCCGCGAGAATGTCCGTTATTATATCGCTCGTAGTTGGGGAGAGAGCCGACAAGACGTGTGCGAACTTGAGTTTGTCACTTTTAACATTTTGGATGCTGAACATTATTTCAGCTGTATTAAACCAATTTATTGGTTTATCTGCCCAGAAGGGCTGGAGTTTAACCAGCATTGATGCTTCGGGCCGGACGAAATGCTCGTCCTCTCGCATGTTCACGTCTTGTTGGGGAATAGTGTCACTCGTTGTGGCACTGCCGGTCTTTTCGTCTGCCATGTTTGAAAAAAAAAAAAAAAACAATAATAAAAAAAATGTTAAACACTTTAATGGTTAATCGTTAAATGATTGATACGGAGCAAAAAAATAAAAAAAAGAAATAAATAGGAATGGATACCTTATATCAAACCCCAATATGAAAAAATGAAAAAAAAAATATATTGTCTGGAAAGGAAATTATAAAAAATTTCGTAGATCGAACGAAAATCACGTCCTTATGTGGGAAAACAACGCAAAAAAATGTATAGCGAAAAAAAAATAAATAAATTTTCCTACAATCACATTTCCTACAATTACAAGCAGGCTTTTTTTCTCTGTTTTCAAAGCCCAAAGTGTCTGTTTTTTTGACAGTTAATAAACAAATTACTTTGTCACACGTTTCTCTTAGAAACGTGTGACAAAACTTGAAACCGCACGCATGTTTAAAGAAAGACTAATGTTTGTATAAAACATCAAACCAAATTTTTGTTTTTCTTTATGAAAAATAAAAAAAATCTTTGACTACTCGATTGAACAAAACGTCGGTCCTAAAATAAAATCGTATTGTCAGTATAGTAAATTTTACTACAAAATTATCTTTTTATTATATTTTTTAAAATGATTGTAGGAAAAATAAAGTGTGAAACACGTCCGCAAAGTTGTTTGTCACGCTCGAAAGGTTGCTGGCCTCCGTCCCGTCGGCCAGCAATTTCCTTTCTCGCGTGACAAACTGGCACTTTGCGCTCTTGATACACAAATAACTATTTACTATGCGGAATGTAACCGTCGCAGTGGTAAAGAATTTACAGTTTTAGAGAAATTAAATAAATTAAAAATAATAATTACAGAATTATGTAAGAAAAAAATGAATTCGAAAAGAAACAAAATAAACAAATATGTATGTAAGTTAATTTTGGAAATATAAATTAATTAAATTGAGTTGATATAAAAAAAATGTTATATATATGTAAAATGTATAAAAACAATAAAACTCATCTGATTTGGTTTTTGTGTTTGTATGGATCCTTCGCTGTTGTTCCCGTTATTATTTTGTAGTTGATGCTGTTGTTTTTTTTTTTGTAATGCTGCTGCAGTTGTTGTTGCTTGTCAACAAGATGCTGATGCAATTTTACTGTCGATTTTTGTGTCTATACAGGTTATGTAATTGTAGTTGCACTTCTTGAATAATTAGGCTATATATATTAGATATATATGGGATCCCGTGCATTAATTGCACTTATTATTGTTTGTTGAGATCTGTACTGGATACGGTACCTCGAGAAGTAACAAAAAAATTTACAAAAGTATTTGTATCTTGTTGTATGTTATATGTATTTTTGCGTTACGTACCTTTTATCTTGATACGAAAATACGCACCAAGATTTCACCAGTTTTTCACAAAATATGTAGTAACGTGGACCTTCGCCACGTATTTTGTCAGTTTCTGCTCCTGCAGATGGTCCCCTGACGTTTTATTGTGTCCTTTTAGTCGGACGGTCACCACTTATCGAGTCGTCGATTCCAAAAAAAATAAATGAAACAACGCCCGATTTTTTTTAACTTCGCACAATGCGTGTTTATTTTGTCCACGAACTTAATATATTTTTTAGACAGTATTAAAGATATTATATAATTTACCACCGTAAATATTCGCGCACGCACGTTATCATTATCAAAAATTATCAACCAATATGGCCGTTTGCTATACTTCAATTCTTTTAAGTTGTGTTTTCGTTCACTGAAAATATTTGTTTTTTTTAGACTCTGTTTTTGTAAAAATCAATTTTTTGTTAACTTTGTTTTTATAAAGTTTTTTTATATATGTAGATATAAAGTGCTGCCAACATAATGTTGTGCAGGCGCGTTCGATTGAATGCGTGTGAGTGCGTTTGAACTGACTATATTTATAATTGTGGCGGTGGGTGAATGTAGAATGTATGAACGAATATATGAATTATTGAGCGAGCCGCCACAAGGTGGATATGAATTTGAGTAAATGATTTATTTCTAAATAAACAAAATTTTCAATTGCAATAGTTTTTAATTATAAAATAATTTTATTCAATTTCCTTTTTCTTTTTCTGCTGTTTTCCACTATGGTATTATTTAATGCTTTGATTCTAAAGTATACATTCGTGAACCGAAAAAATTTTTTTTAACTTGTTCAGAAGTAGATATACTTGAAGATGCATTTACTAATTGTTGTATGTAATTTTGACAATACACAATATTGTCTTCATTAGTTTGCTTAAATATTAACTCCAGCTTTTCTATTGCACCCATTAATTTTTCCATCGGTTTTTGTAGAAACCCTTCCGTTAGCTGATTCGTCCAGGTGAACGAAGAATCCTTATTTGTGTTGATCACAGCGCTATCAACAACTAGGTTTGGATCCTTAATTGTATGGTAAATATATCCCGCCAAATGCTCTAATCCATCATATTGTAATGATTCCCGTTCATCGGCTTTTGGTTGATCGTTTAGGTTTATTTGCGATGTCAGTGGACTAAACAAATTGCTGCTTAAATTGCTCACCGTATCCAAATCAGGAGTGTCGTCTATGATGGTATTCCCACTTAATGATAAGTTTCCCTCATTTTTCCCAAGTATGTATGATCTTAATCTATACATAAACTCCAGGCGGTCTGGATGATCGTGTAGCCCTCCTTTCGACCGAATAACGCCAAAAAAATGTTCCAGCACGTCTTGGTTCAGTCTGTAACTCAACAAATATGAAATGCCATATTGCGATTTCAAATCGTCGTATAAAAGTTTAAGGGAGTTGTTCGTCATCATTATACCTATAAATAATAAAATCATTAGTACCACATTACACAAAATAGTTTTATTATTTAATATTTATAATTTTATATAATTATTCTGATTATTTTCTGCGTATAAGCGTACAAAAGTTTACTAATTGAGTTTATTTTTTACCTTTTTGGAACGGCATCATATTCAACTTGCCCCTAACCCGCATTTTGTACATAGTTTCGGTCATTTCCTCAACAACTCGAAACTGAATTGGCTCTGAAATTCCAATTCCTTGGACTCTTTGCCGGCTGTCCTTATACGGAGTTCGCACGTTTAAGCAATCGAACCAGTCGTTAACCTGAAATAAATGTAAGTTACATACATAAATTATAAAATAAAAAGTTAATCTATTTATTACCAGTTTGAAAACTCTGAACATTTTAGCCAGTTTTCTGAGGTGAGCTCACCTAAACTGCCAGCACGAAAAATGGCACTAGACACGGTGTGGGAAAATAGTTTCGTTGCTAATTTTACTTTTTGCCGCTCTGCGCCTCTTACGCTTAAGTTTGATGCCGATATTTTATAGGCTATGCTTAAATCTGATTTATTATTTGTTTTTGAGATTAAGTCTTCGATTATGCCTTTATGAATAATTTGTCCGTCGATTATAAAACCATCATTGTCAATAAAATTATTTCTTATAAGTTTAATTAAATGAGGCACATCGGCAAAAACGTATATATTTGTAGTTTTGTTGGCCGGATTTCGAAAGAAAGGAGTATTCACTGTAATATTCAGGTCACGTAATAAACCCTGGTTTGATCCACCCAAGTCGCATACTATAGCTACTACATGGAAACCGCATGCATGTATGGCTTTTATAATATTAAAAAGAATATTTTCTGTCATTTTTTGATCAAACTCATAGTAGATCGGCTGTTTCCAGTTACCAACTAATCCCCGAACCATTGCCACTTGCACGTATTTTGCAGCCCTCAAAGTTGTATCTTTCGATTTATCGTAAACTATCTTTTCTTTGACTTTCATTTCATCAAAGGAGACAACGCAAATTTTGTCATTAGTTTTCATGTCAACTTTTTCCATAATGTTTAAAACACATCGTATTATTCCCGGATAAACTTCGATTTTTGCGCACCATTTTTTAAGTGTAATTACAGCATGAAACGGAAATTTTTTTTTCAAAAGTAAGCGATATGCTCGTGGCCCTGCTGCATGTACTGCAATGGCGCTGGCAATGTCATCCACTGTCCATTTGCTACGTTTTTCAGGACATTCCAATTTGTTGATCTGTCCTTTGATAAATATATGACCGATGGATTCCATCACTTAACTTTGTTTAAAGCAATATTGTTTTAAAGAAACTATCTCTAAATTAGAAGGGATAATTTCCGTAGTTTGTGTACTGCTATCGACGGTACAAATAGGCCCCTCTTCTAAACATCTAGTTTGTTCGGTACACCGGATAATTGATGAGCAATTGCACGAATTGGAAACAGTTTTTGTCGATGGCAGTGGTTCAGTATACGTTGTTTCAGCCTCCATATTAATGACTACAGAATGGCTGGATAAGCTGCTTGTTACATCAGTAAGTTCCATAATGTTATGTTCTGTTGATGTATCGTTAACAGAACCATCTTGTGTTGTTTTGGTCACAGTTGCACTTGTGGCGACCCTATAACACGTCATAGTAAAGAATCAATAGTTCACGGTATCGCCACCATAAAACGCACCAAAATCTACTACAAAAGAATATTTAAGAAAAAGAAAAAAGGTAGTAGGCAAAGCACACCAATAAATAAAAGATAGTAAATTTTCGTCGCATTAAGATATTCATTGTTTTTCGTCGACACAAGGTCGAAAATAAAAAGCTAAAATAAAATACATTCCAATAAAGGGCGTAACAATTTTATTTAGTGAACCCCGTTGGTTAAAGTGGGTAAAGGGCCTTAAGCAGCAAGCGTTGAGCCCGCAACATTCCCCACATTGGTGACCCCGACGTGATCCGAAAGGATCTAAAATAGGCAAATTTTCAAATATTCAACACGATATTCCAGAGTCATACGCGTTATATTGCGGCGCAACTATTACAACCACGTGCCGGCCACAAAACAAAGAACACCAAACACGGGCATAAGCCCGAAGCTCGAGCTTTCAAGCCAAACAACGTCGATACAACAGTGTTTCAAGTCAAGCAACGAGAACGAAGCAGCAGCAAGGCGATACGACATCAACGGACACAACCACCGCGGGAAGTAATGCGCCGTACCCCACTGTACACCGCAATTTAAAATTTTTCTTTTTTTTTTGCTCGAACGAGGGAGCATTTGCATTATATAAATTTAATTAAAGTTAACTAACGTAAAATTCATTTGGTGTAACAGTGTGCGGGCGCCCGGGGTAAGCGAAATTTTATTATATTTTATTTGTTGGTGTGCGATATTATTCAACATACAACACCTAAGTCAAAAATTCATTTCACTGCCACGTTTTAACTAATTTTTATCGGCGCGTGTTAAAATGAGCGAAGGCGAAAACGAACCTTCGACGTCCGGAACGACGCAAGTGTATAAATTGTCGGTGAAATACGCGCTATTCAATCGCGACGATCCAGAAATCTGGTTCACGCAGTTGGAGGCACAGTTCGGAATTGGGGGTATCACGGGCGATGCTACCAAATATGGGCATCTCATCGCAGCGCTGGATCCATATACAGTCAAATGTGTACGGGACCAGATCCTCTCTCCTCCCAAAGCGAATAAATACGAAACTCTAAAAAAAGTGATAATTGAACGGTTATGCGAGTGGGCGAAAATTAAACTCGACCGATTACTGTCCGGACTGCAGCTGGGCGACAAAAAAACCTTCACAACTTCTACGAGAAATGGAAACGTTGTCCGTGGATCAAGTAACCGAGCCAGTATTGCGGAATTTATGGTTACAGCGACTCCCAAAACATGCACAGGAAATCTTATCCTGTATGGACGATGCCAACCTACAAAAATTAGCCAACGCTGCAGACAAAATAATTGACGTGCAGAAACCAGCCGGTATCTACAATATAAAGGTTACTCCAGACGAAGCATAAGGACCGCAATCAAACAATCTGGCCGCTCAAATCAGCATCCTTTCACAACGCGTAGAGGAATTATTCGGGAGGTTCAACAAAACTGGAGACAAGTTCAATCGTGGACGATCTCCCAGCCCTAAGTTCGCCAATTTCTCTCGTCAGCGCAGTAGTTCACGTTCAAAAGAACAGGTCGAGAAACACCCAAATTGTTGGTATCATCACCAATTCGGCAGCCGAGCACGGAAATGCATAAAACCATGCAACTTCAACAGTACCAGTTCGGAATCCAACAAGCCGGAAAACCAATAGGCACCTCACTTCACGCGGCAAGTGATGGCAGCCATAACACAACAAGCCGTCTAATTATCATCGACTCGCAAAACAAACTGCAATTCCTAATCGACACAGGCGCCGAGGTTTCAGTCATACCACCATCAAATCTCGAAAAATCAAATCCAACTACATTTAAATTGTACGCAGCCAACTCGACAGTCATCGATACATTCGGACATAAAAACATCACACTCAACATAGGTCTTCGCAGATCCCTAACATGGAAATTCATGGTCGCTGCAGTCGACCGATGCATTTTGGGCGCCGATTTTTTAGCACACTTCGGTTTATTGGTCGACATCAAGAACAAAAAACTCATCGATCCAACCACGAATCTCAACGTCCAAGGAGTATCCATTCAAATCCCGTCGTATGGCATCACCACGATCAAATACGGGTCAGAACAAGCCGAGATACTGGAACTGTTACAAGAATTTAAAACAGTTACCCGCGAGACGACCAGTTTGAACGTAGTAAAGCATAACGTAACCCATTGCATCGAAACAACGGGGCAACCCTATCACGCAAAAGTACGACGCTTAAACGCGGACAAGCTAAAAATAGCGAAGGATGAGATCGAGGCGTGGACAGCACAAGGGGTTTGTCGACCCTCCAAAAGTAATTGGGCGAGTCCACTACATATTGTAAAGAAAAAGGATGGCAACTGGCGGTTATGCGGGGACTACAGAAACCTTAACTCGGTAACAAAACCCGACCGTTATCCAATACCATTCGTGACAGATTTCACGCATCAACTCGAATCGCGCAGAATATTCACAAAGATTGACCTCGTTCGCGCCTATCACCTATCGACGAAAAGGACATCGAGAAAACTGCAATCATCACTCCATTCGGATTGTTCGAGTTTCCACGTATGACATTTGGGCTACGCAACGCCGCCCAAACTTTCCAAAGGTTGATTCATTCGGTGTTCCGAGAATTAGCGTTCGTATTCCCATATATCGACGATCTGTTGATCGCCTCATCAAGCATGGAAGAACACCTCAAACACCTACGTATAGTTTTTCAATGGTTAAAGGATGCGGGTTTAGTAATCAACCTGAACAAATGCGAGTTCGCCAGGGACCAAATATCCTTCCTCGGATTTCACATAACAGCCGACGGTATGTCACCCGACAAACAGCGAGTGGAAGCCATTCAGAATTTTCCACGACCAGCTACAACCGACGGTATTCTCCGTTTCTTGGGGATGATAAACTACTATCGTATTTTCCTACCCAAGGCGGCACACGACCAGGCAATTCTATACGATTTCATCAAAGGAAAGAAGAAAAAGGACAAGTCACCGATAAATTGGTCCGACGAATCCAACAAGGCGTTCGAAACATGTAAAATAAAACTAGCTGAATGCACTCAATTGACTTATCCAGTTCCTAACGCTAAATTCGCTATTCTCGTCGACGCATCAAGCACAGCAATAGGAGCGGTACTGCAACAATTCACAAAACAAGGCTGGCAACCACTTTTCTTTCATTCGCGAAAACTGAGCGACACCGAGACTCGCTACAGCACGTACGACAGAGAATTATTAGCCGCTTATTCGGCCATAAAACATTTCAAAAATTTCGTGGAAGGACGAGAATTCATTCTATTATCCGACCATAAACCATTAACATACGCACTGCAGCAAAATCCCGAAAAGGCATCACCAAGGCAACGACGCCACTTGGATTTCATAGCACAATACACGTCAGACATTCGGCACATACCTGGAGACAACAATGTGGTAGCAGACACGTTATCACGGATCGACCAAATCCACCTCGGAGGCAGTATCGACTACGCAGCAATCGCTGACGAACAAACAACCGACGCGGAACTCGCAAGACTAGTGGAAACAAACACGTCTCTAAAATTCGAGAAAACGCCACTATTCGGGACAGACAAAGAAATCACATGTGACGTTTTAACCGGCACACAGCGTCCGTTCATCCCAAAACCATTTCGGCGACAGGTATATGAATCGTTCCACAATGTGTCACACCCAGGCATACGCGCCACGGCAAAACTAATCAAGAGAAAAGTCATATGGCCAACGATGAATCAGGAAATACGCGCTTGGGCTAAACAATGCATTCAGTGTCAAAAATGCAAAATTTCGAGACATGTGCACAGCAAAATTGGAAATTATCCTCCAACAAGTAAAGATTCGACGAAATAAGCATCGACATCGTCGGACCTCTACCACCTTCAGAGGGCAAATCATACTGCCCAACAATGATCGATCGCTACACCCATTGGCCTGAGGCTACCCCAATCGCGGATATTCGAGCGAGCACTATAGCAGAGGCATTAATCAGAACGTGGATCAGCCGATTCGGCATACCATCAACCATTGTGACCGATAGAGGAGCACAATTCGAGTCAAGTCTACTCGACGAGCTCTCAAAATTACTGGGATTCCAGCGCAAACGTACCACAGCCTAAAACCCGGCTTGCAATGGTATTATAGAACGGTGGCATCGAAGTTTTAAAGCCACAATAATGTGCGTAGCAGATAAACAGTGGACAAAATCCCTACCAATAATACTGCTCGGTTTAAGAACAACCGTGCGAGAAGACTCTCAAAGCACAGCAGCCGAACTCGTCTACGGAGAAACCATACGACTACCAGCGGAGTTCATTCAAACAGGAAAATTTAGACCGCAATCCGAATTCGTCAACACTCTACGCAAGCAATTCACAGACATAAAACCCGCTTCGGCGTCTCGAAACGCACAAGAGCAAATTTTTGTCTTTAAAGAATTGGCAACATGTAAACATGTGTTGGTACGAACAGATGCAGTCCGGCAGTCACTCCAACCTCCATACGAGGGACCATTCCCGGTGATCAGACGCAGCGAAAAACACTTTACGGTAATGATCAAGGGCAACGAGTCAACGATCTCCATAAATAGACTGAAGCCATGTTTCGTAGAAGCGCAGGAGCAACCTCCAATTGCATCGAACGAGATACCTTCCAGCTCAGACTGTGCGCAACCACCAATGCAGACAACACTACCCACCAATATCAACCACTCAATACCCAAGGAAAAAAAAAAAGAGTAACGTTCAATCTCGCGGAGCAACCAAAGTCTAGAGTGGGTCGTTCCATCGTCAAACCGGTTCGGTTCCTCTAACTCGTGTATCGTTCACTAGTTCACTGGGGGTGGAATAGTGTGGCGACCCTATAACACGTCATAGTAAAGAATCAATAGTTTATAACCCCCTGTCGTATGTTATTGATGTGTCTTTTTATTCACGCTCGCGGAATTTTTATATGAGAAAAAGAAATCACTTGGAAAATGATTTAATTAATTTTGATTAAAAATATTTGATGAAATTTGCCAAACTGTGTCACACCGTGTTCTTAACTTTTGTGTCTCGACAAAACGATTTGCCTGTATGTGTGTCTGTGTTTTTTTGAGACGATGAACAAAATAAATAATGAATTATTTTGATGAGTGGTGCTCTCCATTGAGAAAGCTAAAAAGTTGAGATTTGTTTTTGATGTGTAGTGAAGACACTGGAATTTTGTTTGATGATGAG
Organism: Tipula vernalis; assembly: GCA_958295665.1. Taxonomy (NCBI): domain Eukaryota; kingdom Metazoa; phylum Arthropoda; class Insecta; order Diptera; family Tipulidae; genus Tipula; species Tipula vernalis. The sequence continues at coordinate 107,027,933 of OY282559.1, read as the reverse complement.
TGTGAGAAACCTAACTAAATATTTCTGTGAGTCGAAAAGCATTTAGTAGGTGTCACTAGCGGAAAATAAAGATGCAACACTTACAATTATATTTGAATTTGAGGAAATTGATTTTTAATAATTGTAGTGCTGAAACGAATGAATAACGATTAAATGAGTGAATCGCTACAAGTTCACGGTATCGCCGCCATAAAACGCACCAAAATCTACTACAAAAGAATATTTAAGAAAAAGAAAAAAGGTAGTAGGCAAAGCACACCAATAAATAAAAGATAGTAAATTTTCGTCGCATTAAGATATTCATTGTTTTTCGTCGACACAAGGTCGAAAATAAAAAGCTAAAATAAAATACATTCCAATAAAGGGCGTAACAATTTTATTTAGTGAACCCCGTTGGTTAAAGTGGGTAAAGGGCCTTAAGGAGCAAGCGTTGAGCCCGCAACATTCCCCACACACTGTTTAAAGAAATGCACAAATAAAATATTTATTGAGGATGATTGAGTTCTATTTAAACTTACCTTGGCTGCAAAGATCGCTTCAGCATTCTTGTATTACGGGACGTTGGCAAGCCAATTTGTTTTTGTGAGTTTATTAAACGCGATGGAACGGCGTTTCGTTTGAGCTGTGCTTTTAATTTTAGTCCGAACTGCTCATATAATGGATTCAGCGAAAAATCATCAGGTCCAAAATGTTTTGAACAAACTCGAGATGTTTTAACGTTAAATTTGTCGCTTCTTCGGCACAAAAATATCCACTGTTTACACAAAGTTTTTTCTTTTGGGAAAGCGTGAAAAGATATTTCTTTATTATAATTCTTCCCTTTATTGTTTGTACTACATCCAAAAATAGCACAACGCATTGTGTACAAATTTATAAACAATTATTTAAACAAACAAACAAATTTATAAACAATTAATTTCACAAAATTTACTTAAAAAGAAACACAAAAAAAAACTTCTTTAGTGGTCACAATGTGATCTTATTGACAATTTTTGACACATGCGCGAGAATGAACGAAATTGAAACCTCGCTGTATATTACCTTAGTATATATGTATATCGTGATTATAAACTACGTTTCTCGCTTAGCTTCGCTGAAATGTACAACGGGCCTAAGGCGGTAGCTATGGGAATGAAAGCTACTAAACAGTAATTTCCTATAATGATAAAAAGGCTCCTTAGCTTTGAGAAGTTTAAAAATAAAAAGACAAATGCGAAATTCGTAAAAAATAGACTATAAACAACATCCTAAAACCAGACAAGAGCATTAAAACATCTTTGGAGAACATTCATATTTTCCAGAAGCATACCGAATTAAACTATACCACCGTAAATAAAATGAGGAAGAAGATAAAACAAAAATTATTTTTTCCTAAACTGACTATCAGTAAATCCTACTAAGAGCTTGTTACTAAAATAGTCGAAACTCGATTTTCCGGGATCCTATTATCCTAAACCTCTGTTATCCGTGATTTTTTTACACAGTCGATTTTTTTGAGTCACTTGTTTATCCAGATTTTCAATTGATTAACCGGGATTTTTCATTTTTATTTTTTTTCGGTAAATTTGATGTTTGATTATCCGGGAAACGACCGGTCCGAGCATCCCGGATAATCGAGTTTTGACTGTACTAACTAAATATATACCCCAATTAAGAGTTTTATTAATAACTAAGCCTAAAGCCCAAAACAGTATTTGAATAATGAGTGTGAAGTTTATGCTAAAAAAAATAACAAAATATTACACTGTTAAATTAGCTATTTTTCCAATTGGAATTTAAATTATATGAAAATTTAAATTTTTTGTAATTTTGGATTTTCGGACCACCAAACAGATTCTTTTCATCAGGAAACAGGTTCTTTCCATCGTTTTCAGATAGCTGGACCATCTGTTTATCTCGTTAACCAAAAGCATCCAATTGTGTTGAACATTACTATATTTCAGATAATTTAAAAGTTGACTGATTTTTGATGGTTAAAAAATAATTATTTAGCGACGATCCTGGAAATGTCCCGAAGGCCCCGCACATTTCTTAGAATCGCTAAGCCATATAGCGGACAATGTCACCAAGCCGATCCACTTATGATGAACTATAATTTATTTCACAGTTTTTGGAATTTTTAATAATTTTGGATTATTTTAAAAGTTTTATATCGCCGACCGCAGAGATGTCTACAAGGTCTTGCACATATCCTCGGATAGACCATATTGTCAGATAACTTGGCCTTATACCTTTCTACGTGGCCAACCTGATCCAATTGTGATGACCTCTCCTATATTTCGCCGAATTTAGAATCTTTAATAATTATGGATGGTTTTAAAAATTGTTGTATCTCCGATCACAGAGATGTCCACAAGGTCTTGCCCATATTTTCGGATAAATTGGCCATGTGCTAGTCTACGGAGTCAACCTTATCCAATTATGATGAACTATACTATACTTCACAGTATTTAGAATTACTTATATTTTAGAATTAAAAATAAGCCGAGACTTCTGCCTGTTCGGAATTCACTGGTTGTGGGAGCATCTACCACGTACCGATTACCATAAATATTTTTCATTCTAATTGTAAAAACAATTATGTTTCTAATGATTTTAATTTTAATTTTAGAAAAGCCGACTTCACATCCTTGAATGAATTTCTCAGCATTTCTGATTGGGACTTCTTACAACGCGGTGGTGATTTGAACTGTATGGCGCTAAGTTTCAACGATCTTCTCAGATGTGGTATCGAAAAGCACGTTCCGCGGGTTAAAATAAATAAAATCGGCCGTCGGGAGCCATGGTATAACAATGATTTGGTGTTGCTCGAGAAACGACGTAATAAGCTTCATTCATTGTATAGATTGTATGGTATTAAATATTATCCAGATTTTGATAGAGCCCGCAAGAAATTTAAGTGCCTAAACTGGTTCCTTTACAACAATTATGTAGTGCGAATTGAGGACGGGGTTAATATCTAATCCTAAGGAGTTCTGGAATTTCATTAACAGCAAGAAAAAAGTGACTGGCTTTCCGTATTCTATGTCGTACCAGAGCTCCGTCGCTAGTCAGCCCTTGGATATCTGTAATCTGTTTGCCAATTTTTTTGCGTCGGTTTATAAACCTGTTCTGTCATCCGCTATCGTACCTCCAGCTTTGCCCACCTACGATCAATTTAATATTTTCAAGTTTACCGAGGAAGAAGAAGTACGGGATTACTTGCTCCAGCTCGAGGTTGGAAAGGGAGTGTGTTATGATGGCTTCCCGCCGATTCTGTTTAAGTGTTGTGCTGAGAGTTTGACCCGTCCTATTACCTGCTTATTTAATAAAAGCCTTCGTCGCGGTTTTTCACCGATCCTTGGAAAATTTCTTGTATTCATCCAATCATCAAGGCGGGTAGAAGAAGTGATGTCAGTAATTATCGTGGGATCGCTATTCTTTTGGTCTTACCAAAGTTGTTTGAGTCTATGGTTCATAGAATCTTGTTCTTCCACACTAAACACTTCATTTCTCCTGTTCAACATGGATTTTATCGCGGTAGGTCTACAGTAACTAACTGATTTCGTTTTGTGGCGACTTATTTGATAGTTTAAATTTCAGACATCAGCTTGACGTTGTTTATACAGATTTTCCCAAGGCTTTTGATATGATTGACCACTCTATTCTTCTTAGTAAGTTAGAGAATCTAAATTGTCAGTTCATTCCTATTAAATGGTTGCGTTCCTACCTCACTGATCGTTGGCATTCCGTTAGGATCTTGGGTTCTTACTCCCAATTATTTCATGTGCCATCTGGTGTGCCTCAAGGTAGGTACATTGGACCATTGTTATTTTCATTGTTTATCAACGTTGTGGTGCAATGCTTTGAGTTTGCTAACTGCCTCCTTTTCGCAGATGACATGAAAATTTTCGCCCGGGTTTCTAGTTTGTCAGTTAAGAATAGACTGGCTCTCAACGTGAGCAAATGTAAGCCGCTTTCTTTAAATCGTATCCGCTCACCCAATTTTTACCAATATCAGCTATACAATGAAGACGTTGACCGAGTCGAGCTCATTTCCGATCTTGGTGTGATTTTTGCAGCTGATGCTACATTTACCAGACATGTTAACACCATTATTTCAAAGTCGTAAATTATGTTAGGCTTTATTAAACGAAACTGTAGGGATTTTAGGGACCCGATAACATTGACGTCACTGTATGTCTCGTTTGTTCGGTCTATTTTGGAGTATGCATCTCCAGTTTGGGCGCCATCCTACCACTGTCATTCCGGGAGGATTGAGAGTGTTCAGAAGCAATTTGTTCTGTTCGCGCTCCGATGTTTACCGTCCACGCGTGCTGTAGAATATGTTCGCCCACATTATCAAGATCGATGTAATCTTTTGAAACTGTAACGTCTAGACTATCGCCGGAACGTGGCTGACTGTACGTGCGCGATATCATTAATTCCCGTATCGATTGTACCGAGTTACTCGCACGCCTAAAAATCTGTGCTCCCGAACGCCGAATGCGTCAACGTGATGGGCTTTTATTCATTGACCTGGTACCAACAAACTATCGTCTTTCGGAACCACCGATCCTGAGAATATCACGGGTGTTCAATTCAGTTTCTCAAGTTTTCGATTTTCACTTGTCGAGAGATTTATTCAAGAATATTTTATTTAAGTTTTTTAACAATTGTATTAGTTAGCCGTAATTGTTTGTACTGATTGTTGTCACTGTAGGTATCAAATAAATAAATAAATAATGACAATGGTAATGGTGTAATGATTTAGTGTTATAATGGTGTAATCGTATATGGGGTATTATATTAATGATGTAATGGTATAATGATATAATGGTACGATGGTTCAGCGATATAGTGGCATGATGGTATGATGTAATGATGAAATGATGGTATAGCGGAATGATGGTGTAGTAGAATGATGGAATGATGCTACAGTGGGTACAGTTACCATCAGTATGATGGTGCAACTGTCTTTCGAGCCGCGTTGATTTGAGGAATGGTGTTTGGAGTTAAGTTGATGTTGAGTTGGGGTTCGGTTGGATGTTCATTTAGTGTTGAGTTTTATGTTCATAGATACAAGCGGTTTCAGATCTTGCGGTTTCGGGTATATTGAGGGTCCAATTACAGATTTATTTTGGGAGAGTTGTAGGTTGGGTTGGAAATTAGTTTGAGTTGAGTTCACGTACGCATGTATTTATTTCGGACTTGAGATTTGAGTCTTAAATTAGCTTGGCTTGTTCCGAGTTGAGCTCATGTACGCATTTCATTTTTCGGACCGTGTTAAATTGAGGAATGAGGATTGACTTGGTCGTTAAGTTAAGGGTTGCGCTGAGGGTTTATTGAGATGAACGTTGGTTTGGGTTAGTTGAAGGTTAAATTGGGGTTGAGTTGAAGGTTGAATTGGAGTTGAGTTAGGGTTAAATTTAGGGTTGGGTTGAGTTGAGGTCGAGTTAGGGGTGAACAGGGTTTGAGTTGAAGTTGAGTTGGATTTGAGTGAGTCGTTCGGATTTATTGTTTAATTTGGGGTCGAGTTTAGGATTTAACGGGAGGTTACATTGAATTGATTTTAGTTGAGTTAGCATGTAAAATTGGTATCGAGTTGATTTTGTGTTTGAGTTGGCCGTTAAGTGTGGAGTTGAATGGAGGGTTGAGATTTGGTTCGAGCTAAGTTCGGTTGAAGTTGAGTTAAGGTTTAGTTAGCTTACGTTGGGGGTTAAGTAAGAGGTTCGATTGGGGATTTTTTGGGGGGGTTGATTTTTGGTTAAGTTAATAGTTGATTTGGTGATTGAATTGAGGGTTGGGTTGGCGGTTAAATTTGTGATGCGAATGAGTTAGAGGTTGTTGTAAATTGAGAGGCAGGTTGAGTTAAGAGTTTTAATTAGAGATTGATTTGGAAGTTGAGTTAATTTCCAGAACCGCAGTTCTAATCACCTAATAAGGTTTCAGCCCTTTATATTTTGTACTTGATTTAATGTGTAGCATTTCCAAAATCGATCTTTTCTATAATTGTTCTGTTTATCAATTTTGAAATTATCTAAAGTGATTTGGAGGTTTGTATCTTTGAAATGCCGTGAGAGTGCTAAATGAATAAAGAGCTCAAAATCGATAAAAAATTTGATCAATTTTTAGATGAAGTTCTGGGTTATGGCCAATTAAAATGGAACTTGAATATTTCTTAACCAATTTTCATAAAATTCAATAACATATTCAATGGAAATGAGTTTATAAAATGATTTGTATGTGATGTTCAGAAATTTGGGTAATTATAGATTTTACTTAAAATATTAGACACTAAACGAGTAAAAAGTTTATTTTATATTGAATAAACTATTACACCTGATTCTGAGTTTAAAAATTTTATGTTATTGATTTTTCTAGTAACTTATCGCAAATCAGAGAAATAATTTAATCACCCAAATAATTACCGCCTTTGTACACTTTAGGAAAAATGTATGTTTTTGGATCACAATCACTTCTAGTAATCGTTCCGAAAAGAGAATTAAGAAATTATTTGATTTAATTTGTTAGACTTGACGAAAGGCCAACTTTCCTTCTCTACGACGTACGTGTTGTTGTCCAATGGCCAATTTTCTCAATATATTCGGTTTTTTTCTTAAGTATCAATCATAACGTTACTCCCCCCCCCCCACTCACAAGGTTGTTTCTTCTGCAGTAACGATGTTTGGATTCATTTGGATTTATTTCGTTCCCGCAAAAAACTCTTTGCTCGCAAAAAACCTGTGCATCTCTGTTTCCACAATCTCTTCTTAATTATTGGAAAGAATATTTTTTAAATAGTAATTTTATTTTCAGCAATTCAACATTATATTGGAGTGAATGCTTAGGTACATTTAGACCGATGACGGTTCTTTGTGATACCACAGGATATATCCTGTTTATTATTGTTGGAACCATTTTGAGCTACTTATGTAGTATAAAACGCCCCGCACGTTACTGTTTTCGAGTTCCAATAGGTTGTCCATCTTGAACTTATCCAAATGTTTGTGGTTTCTGAGTGCCAATGCTGGACAATAGCAAAGGAAGTGAATCAACATCTCTTCCTCCTCTTCATCCAAACAGCTTCCACAGAAGTCATTTGCTTCCAGACCCAGCTTTCTTGCATTTTCTTCAAAAACGTATGTAGGGATATTAATGTTTTAGTGTGTACCAAGTCTATTTTTGGCCAAAATTGTCTTGCTACAGTAATGGTTGAGGTGTTAGTCCACCTGTACTTTGCTGAGGCTAGCGCTTGTTTCCTAAGTGTTACTTTTAGCGCTGTGATAAGCCTCCCCAGACTTGCTTTTTCCGGTTGCAGCTAGAAAGCCGTACCGTCCCTAGCAAGTTCATCCGCCCTGCAGTTCCCAATGACGTCCGAGTGATCAGGGATCGAGATTAACTGAATGTTGAAATGCTCACCCATTTCATTAAGAGATGAGTGAAAACTCAGTGCAACCCGCGATGCCAAAGAGCGTTATTCCAACGACCTGATTGCCGCTTAAATGTCCACATAAATTGCGATATCACCTGAGGATACCACATTATGCTTCAACCACTTACAAAACCTGTTTAACCGCTGCCACCTCAGTTTCGTATACGCTGCAATAATCAGGCAGACGAACAGAAATGTTCATCGATCTAGTCACTTTTTTGATTGGTGCTTTCACCCTATATTTTCAAAGCAAAGTAATCCATAATTTTGGTGGGCTGCTTATTCGAAAAAATCTTTAATTTTTTCTCCATGTATAACCAAAGCCAACTTAATAAATAAAGCCTCCATGTTGACGATATTTTTTAAAAAGCTTTTTTTAAGGTATCAAAAAATCAAGAAAATGTTTATTCCATAGTTTTTATATGGAGAGATATGACCTCAGTTTATTCAAAATATATTAATGAAAATTGACTCGATATTAATTTTATTTTGATTCAATTGAAACAATAAACTTTATTTTCCACCTGACTTGGACGATTTTTTCGTGAGCTTTTTTAATTTACGGTAATAATGATAACAAAATAAGATATTTTATATCTGAAAAAGCTTAAAAATAGAGTACATGCATGTAAAAAAGAGATATAAATATAAAGGAAAAGGCGCGACGTTTACAATAATAAACATGACAAACAATAAAGAAACAAGGTAAACATAAGAGAAATGAAGCAAATACATAATATGAAGCATATTATCAGATGACAGCAAATAAAAAGCAAAGCCTACTTAATAAATAATAAAAATATTATTTTCAAAGTTTGTTGTTTTTTTTTGTTTGTCATCCGCTCATCATACTTCGTCAGTTTTTTTCCCCTTTACGTGTTGACCTTGTTCGTATATTTTTTGTTATTTTATTATTGTAAATGTCGTGCCATTTCCTATTTCATATGTTTATCTCTTTTTTATATTTGTGTACCTACTCTATTTTTAAGCTTTTTTAGAAAATCAAATATTTTATTTCATTATTCCTGGCGGGAAATTGTCAATTATTTACCCAATAATTCGACAAGAAACATTTAGTTGTACAGTGCTGGTAAAAAAAAAATCGGCAAACAAATGTATTGCAAATTGGAGTCTTTTTTTGCTAAAATTACAAAACTTTTGAAAGCAATTGGTTTATTGTTTCATTTTAAATACATGTATGACGTAATTTTTTGAAAAAAAAATTGACCTGCAATTTAGGGGCAAAACACCGAAAAATGCCAAAATATTCAAAATACGTTGATTGGTGTTAAAGTAATGTAATAAATTAAACACTTATTTTTTATTTTTTTGTTTGTTTTTTATTGATTTGTAGAAGTTCAATCTTACATATTAGTATTTTGTTGGACCGCCTTTTGCTTTTATTACACCGGTACAACCCCGCAACTGATGTGCAAAAAAATTGGGCAAGCAATTATTTTTTTTTACGCCTACCGTTCTTGGCCGTCATTAGGATGCAGATGTTTTATTGCCTGTAATTTATTTTTTGAGTATAAATAGTGCATATTTTGTAAGATTAAGTTATTCTGTAAGTGATCCTAGACAAATAAAGAATAAAGTTCAATTTTACTTAAAAAAATGGGAAAAGTTAGTGACCAGTGTAAAAGCAATATGTTGATTTTGGCGCGAGAAAATTAAACCACGCGTGAAATAGGTGAAAGATTAAACATTCTTAAAAGTACTGTCGCATAGATTATATAAAAAAATCAAGAGATGGGCGGTACAGAAAGAAAGAAAGGCTCTGGAAGGCCCAGAAAGACAACGCCAGTGGAAGATCGTTTTATACTATTACAAAATCGTCGGAACCGTTTTAAAACTTCATCGGAAATAAGACAGGATCTTGAGCGAGCAACGGGAAAAAATATTTCAGCCCGCTTAGTGAGAAAAAGACGGTTAAAGCTGGTTTGAGAGCACTTAAACCAGTCCAGAAGCTTGAGTTCACATTACTAGTGAAAAGAAAAACGTTTGAGATGGGCCCAGAAGCATGTTAATTGGACTCCAGAGATGTGGAATGATGTGATTTTCTCCGATGAATCAAAATTCAAGTTGCATGTTGGAGATGGAAGAATTCTCGTAAGGAGAAAACCTGGCGAGAGACTTAGGAACGAATGTCTTTTAAGACTTCCACCGATAAAAGAAGGAGTTATGGTCTGGGGATGATTTTCTGGAAATGAAACCGGTCGATTGTGCTTCCTTAGTGCCAGCGTTACGGCCGCTGTTTATCTGCAGGTCCTTCAGAACGAATTTGAGCCTTCTGCGTTAAAGCTTTTTGGTGAGACTTGCAAATTTATTTTTCAACAGGACAATGCTCTGTGCCATACCGCCAAAATTGTGAGTTATTAATTTTGAATTGTAGGTAGACAAATTTGCTTTCAGATAAACATAAATAATTTGTTAAAAACTTGTTTTTTTTCTTATCTCTTCATTTAAAGGTAAAAAAGTACTTCGAAGAAAAAAGTATCGATGTGTTGAGCTGGCCCCCGTACAGTGCAGACTTAAATCCAATTGAAAATATTTGGTCTATAATGAAGCTAGAAGTAGCAAGGAAGCGCCCAGAATCGATTGAAGCTTTAAAAAGTTTATTGATGATGATTTGGGAATCCATATCTCCTGCGACTTTGGAAAAATTTATCAAATTCAATGAATCGGAAGTGTATCGCTGTAATAAAAGCAAAAGGCGGTCCAACAAAATACTAATATGTAAGATTGAACTTCTATAAATCAATAAAAAACAAACAAAAAAATAAAAAATAAGTGTTTAATTTATTACATTACTTTAACACCAATCAACGTATTTTGAATATTTTGGCATTTTTCGGTGTTTTGCCCCTAAATTTCAGGGCAATTTTTTTCAAAAAATTACGTCATACATGTATTTAAAATGAAACAATAAACCAATTGCTTTCAAAAGTTTTGTAATTTTAGCAAAAAAAGACTCCAATTTGCAATAAATTTGTTTGCCGAATTTTTTGTTTACCAGCACTGTACAACTAAATGTTTCTTGTCGAATTATTGGGTAAATAATTGACAATTTCCCGCCAGGAATAATGAAATAAAATATTTGATTTTCTAAAAAAGCTTAAAAATAGAGTAGGTACACAAATATAAAAAAGAGATAAACATATGAAATAGGAAATGGCACGACATTTACAATAATAAAATAACAAAAAATATACGAACAAGGTCAACACGTAAAGGGAAAAAACACTTGCTGTGTTTATTATTTCCGATCTAACTGATCTGATTGATCTAAGTACTAAAAAGCTATGTAAAAACACAGATTTTTAGTACTCAGATCAATCAGATTGATTAGATTAGAAATAAGAAACACAGCAACTGACGAAGTATGATGAGCGGATGACAAACAAAAAAAAACAACCAACTTTGAAAATAATATTTTTATTATTTATTAAGTAGGCTTTGCTTTTTATTTGCTGTCATCTGATAATATGCTTCATATTATGTATTTGCTTCATTTCTCTTATGTTAACCTTGTTTCTTTATTGTTTGTCATGTTTATTATTGTAAACGTCGCGCCTTTTCCTTTATATTTATATCTCTTTTTTACATGCATGTACTCTATTTTTAAGCTTTTTCAGATATAAAATATCTTATTTTGTTATCATTATTACCGTAAATTGGAAAAGCTCACGAAAAAATCGTCCAAGTCAGGTGGAAAATAAAGTTTATAGTTTCAATTGAATCAAAATAAAATTAATTTCGAGTCAATTTTCATTAATATATTTTGAATAAACTGAGGTCATATCTCTCCATATAAAAACTATGGAATAAACATTTTCTTTTGAATTTTTTGATACCTTAAAAAAAGCTTTTTAAAAAATATCGTCAACATGGAGGCTTTATTTATTAAGTTGGCTTTCATAGTACACATATTGTTATGATTTTAACGGCGATAATTTCAAAGGGAAATCGAACAAACAACAAGTTGCAGTTATCGCAATTAATTTTAACTATCGAGTAGATGCAAGTTATCGTATGTTGCATTAAGCGAGTTTGTCCAATAATTTCCGTCCTATCTCGTAGAACAATGGTAAAACTAACATTTATTTTGAAATACGTATGTTAAATTGTATAAATTAAATATGTATACATAAATTACTAAATGTTGTGGTCTCTCGTCTATTTCTACTGATATAAAAGCCTTTCTAAGCTAATTTCGTATAAAGTAAATCAAATATGCAATAAATCAAAACTTTTACTCATTTTGCTGCTGAAAATCGACGACAGATTGCTATGGTTTACTATGAAAATCATAGTACTTTTTCAATGTTTTGTGTTTTTTATGAATATTAAAAGTTTTGAAAAATATATATTAATGTAAAGCTTTTAAGTCACTAGTCATTTAGCACGATGACATTTCGATCTATCTATTAATCAAAATAAAATATTATCGTTAATTCTAGGACCGATAAAAATTTTAGTTTACATTTTGAACCATAAAATTGTCTTTCCAAGCTGCCAGGATTTTAGTAAATTTAAACTTAACATAAAAAAAAGACCATAAATCTCGCGTCTCTGAACAAATACAATTTCACGCCACTGTACGCATTTTCACTCCACAAATTTAGCAAACGATAATTTGTTATACCGTCAACAATAATAACAGCAACATCACATTAATATGTCCTATCTACATACATATATACTATAGAGCTGTAGCATTTCAATCAAAAGTTTTTGCTGCTTGCGTATATATTTTATGTCTTCTTGATTTAATATTAATTTTTCTTCTATTAAAGTTGTATCTCAGAAATGTTCATTTGCCATTATTTTCATGTTGCTCCTTGGGTTGTATAAGTTTTATAAAAAAAACGTACGTATATTTGCTTTAATCTTGTTAAATTACATTAAATTTCAGAAATAACAAATTTTTTTTATAAAATTATCATTCTTAGTAAGAGACTCGTACATGTACATGTAACACAACCAAACTATACATAGAGTATAATGTGAAGTCGTATTAGAATTATAAAACAAAATAAATATTTGAATTTCTACTTTCAGTACATGTAAGTACATTAGGTACTCGTGTATATATCACAAAATTGTTACTTCTTAAACAAATCCAATAACGACAATTTTCTATATTCTGCCATCCATATCACAATATCACAGTACCTTGGTAACTCTCTACATTGTAAAATGATTAAAATTATTGATCGTTGCAGTGAGTTCCGACACTGGTTGTTGTCAAAATTCTTTTGTCCATTATATATGTACTTCTTTCTAACGTTTATTTTGTTTAATGTGGTCTGAAAATGGTAGATGTAGCATAGTAAATGATTTCATACAAAATGAATTTTCTAATTTCATTAACCACATATTACTAAACCAACCGTCGTCTGTATAGGAGTAAAACTATAGGATTATCTGCTCAATGATAATTAAACAATAAAATATATATTACATAAAACAGAGAGTTTCAACCATTACAAACTAGGCTAATTACATACAGTCGATAAAAAAATTGTATTAAGATAATTGAATTTGTTGTTTCATGTCGCCAACTAAAGCTAAATGTTTCGCACAAAATATGTATGGTTAATCAAACTAATGGCTGAAATAGTCTCTAGAATCCAATAAAAATCTTCAACAATTTTGAACAATTTATAATATCACGAGAATAACAACAAAGAGTATGTTATCTCGAAAAGCCGCCATATATTGAAATGCGCAAGAACAATTATTCCAAAATTATTTCGAGTATCTCAGAAAATCTCAAATATTCTAGAAAAATGTCATCTATGTAACTTACAAATTGATGTTAACTGTGGTTATTTTCAACTCAACGCTACGCAAATCTTGGAAAATGCGCTTGTCTAATTAAATCGAGTACTAATTCAACTGTGCCCAGCAATTTCCAAATGATTATCGTAACCGTTTAGAACCACCTACAATATCTAGGTGATAAGATTCTAATCAATTTAAAGTAACACCAGAGTTATTACCTCTACCTCTATTTTCCAAGCCTACCCAAAAAACCCTTCTGGTCCTCCTTTCTGGTAACCATGTAATTTTTCTGTTCTGCATCATCATTATCAATTTATAATAAAACGCTGCCAATCCCATCGATACAAACGTCACATTAAAGGAAACGTCACTATAAAGAAGGATCGGTTAAAATAAGAGTTATCCAAACACGGGAGATGCAGAAAGTGTCAATTTTTATTTTAAATTTTTTTTTTTTTTGCTTTTTTAAAAGCTTAAAGTGTTTCTCTATAATGGTGCTGATGATATTTGCAAATCACCTTGTGCGTATAAGGCGACACATGGTTGCGGGCACAATGAATGCGGTCTTAACACGAGAATCCAAATCTAGGGGTATTTGCCGAAAGACATTTTTCAGCTCAATTGAGCTAATATGTTTAATTGGCTCTAATCAGTTCAATAACCCCTCGACAAACGGAAGTAGATACGCATCTTTGACAGTATGATCAGTACAGTTCACAGGCATCCCCAGACACAATCGCACTTTACCAGTCGTCTTAAGCAAAATAGTGGTACTTGGACAATGCCGAAAGAAAACATTCTGCGCAATTCAACATACATAAGTTTTTGCTTGATAGGCAAAAACGCGTGAAAACATCGTTTAATATAGGTGCAACTCCTCCGCGAATTTTAATAGTATGGGATATCAGCGAGGTTTTACCTAGTCTCTGATCAGTTGAGAATTATACTTGCCTAACTAATTGTTCAAGTTTTAAACTTTGCTAGGGTGTTGATTGCGGTTTTTAGACTCCCCAGTATATAGTTAGACTATACATAGACTTTATTGTACATAGACAGCTGTATTGTAGGAGAAATTTGAAACCGATTCTAAAAATCTATAGCTATCGATAGAGAGGTGCAGCCAAAAGTTCTGATATTGGCTCCAAACTGCGTTTCGAGTTGCACAATTATCCCCAAGTTGAATGAATAAAACGCTCGGGTTTTATTTTAATGATTTACTGCTTGGCTTTGAAATGACTGATACGTTAAGCTTAAGAGTTGAATTGTAACTAATTATTTTGAATTTTATACAAATATTTGACATATTATAAATTTAGTACACTTTATAGTAGTTTTGATTTAGTACAGATTATAGCAGAATTAATTAGTACAAATAATAGAAATTAGATACAATGTTAATTCATAGATGTCACCGCTAATAGTTTAAAAGAACAACAACACTTTTAATTTGGCAGCGAATAAATATTAAATCGGTGATTGTTGTGTGAAGCTGAAGAAACATTACATCATATATCGTATTTTAATTATTTTCTAGGATTTCATTTAAGTACAATTAAATCAATAAATATTTACAAAATATTAATGCATATTTAAACTATTTTTCAGATTATAACTGAGGTGACAACAGATTTTATAAAAAAAAGTAATGGAAATTCTAAGTGAAATTACGTAAATAAATACATTCAAGTGAATGGTTTTCGTTTGGTTTGGAATTCAAAATTTTTTTTTTATGTTTTTCAGCAATGGAACAAGGTTTTAAATCTGGTATTATAAGTAAATGTTACGAATTTGATTGTCAAATGTTATTTCCGCTAAAATGTAACCAGATACTCTTCTCTTTTCCTTAGGAGGAGAAGGAGGTCCTTAATGTATTTCCCTGAACATGATCCTAGAATACTAATATTGGCTCCACTATCCAATAATTCCATGTGCTTAACGCCATTAATTAACACATCAGCATAAGGCCGCGTGAATCCTTAACTTCCGTGTTGTTAAACGAATTTATGTTGTCTTTTATTGTACCAATACATCCTGGTTCATTTCTTTTGATTTTGGTTATAATAACGTTTCTTAAATTTGTCTAATGAACATGTATGATGAGGACATGAGGTGAAGAAATAATTTGTTCACTTTTATGTGATTGATATATTTCTACATAGTCTGTTTGGTGTGCATTCGGTTGGTTCAATTCGTCTCTGGTTCAGTGATTCCAGATTTCCACTGCATCAGAAAGAGTGTCCCAAATATAGTGGACATTGAGAGCAAGTTGTTTTACGATAACCACACTGGTATAGTTATAACAAATTGGCCCTCGATCAGCGGATTTATATTGTTGGTCTAATAATTGATGTTGCGAAAATGTTTCAAAATGTTGGAGCATAATGGGAGTAATTTTGAGGCGAATCCTTATATTTTACCAAGCAGCAAAGTTTTTAACAAAATCATTATTTTCCGTAAAATCACTTTAATTAGATGGTCGTCCGGGTACGATGAAGGGTGCATTGAAGTTTTAATGCGAAACAAGAATTCCCTGCTGGAATATTACCTCACGGATCGTTATTTTACAAACGGGATGTAGCAAAGAAGGAACAGCACCTAGATTTATACACGATGAGTTTGTTACAGTGGCGCTCAACAATTGGTTAAATACGTTTTTAAAGTTTAAAATGGCCCATATGTGCTACAATTTATCGTACTAATGAATGTACTGAAAATGTTACAGATAATTGAACCAATTTATCTTACAGTGTTTTGTTACACGTGAAATGATATTTGAACCGGGAGAGAGACAAAATACCGAGAATCAAAATCCCGAGGATAACAAAACCCCAGGAAACAAAATCCGAAAAGTACAACATCCCGAAAGCCTATGCAAATTTCAAAATCTAGTTGGGATTGAGATCACTAGAAAAGAAATCCAGAAAAAATATTTTATTTAAAATAAATAAATTAAGAAACTCAATTTTAGAGGCATTTTTAAATCTTTGTCACAACTTGAAACATTTTTGGTACAACTATCAGCTGAAGCTATACGAGATTGACGAAGCATTTTTCAAGGTTGACGAAACATTTTCGCAGCATCATTCGCAATTCGTTCCAAATTATATACTAACCCAGTGAATTAAGCTAGTCAAAATGCAATTTGAAACATTTATAGTTACTTGTTACAAGTAACTATAGATAAATAAAGAAATGATTATATATTTGCAAATTTAATATTTGATTTTCATTTCCTACCTGACTTACTTTCGTATTACGAAATACATTTTTTATAATAATTAAAAAGAAATAGTTAATATTTTTATGCTTCTTTCAGAAAATCATTTAAAAAACCGTAATCCTGAGGAAATCCTGAATTAAATTGAATTCCGCGTGGAATTCAATTTTATTCGGAATTTCCTCGTGATTACGGGATTTTGTACCCTCGGGATTTTGTCCTCTTGGGATTTTGTAACCTTCGAATTTTGTATCCTCGGGATTTTGTACCTTCGAGATTTTGTGCTTTTGGGTTTTGATTTGCGGGATTTTGTCCCGGAATACGTCACTAACCCATTTGAATATTATCAATGAAGACTAGTCTTGCATTTGGGTTTACTTATTTTAATTAACTTTTTATAACCTCGTGACATGTATTTTAGTGTTTTGTTTGTGCTTATGGGAAGAGCCATTACACTTTTCCAATAAGCACAAACAAAATACCAAAATACATGTCACGAGGTTACATCCCTCTTTCACTTCACCCCCCCCCCTTTCCCCCGCTCCGACTGACGAGACCGATGTAACACTACATACATTAATATCTCAAATCCAAAAGAAAGAAGTAACGTTTACGACTCAAGAAACGATAGTAAAAGTTGCACTTTCTGGTTCGAATGATTTGGCGCAGACAGTAGCTCATCTGCAGCTCAACAGATATCGCAAAATTGTACCTTAAGTATACAAAACCAAGATTTTGAAATTCCTAACAACCAAAATATCATTGTAGGACATCGACAGACTGCAATAAATAATGGTCCTCTTATCAGGATAGAAATTGTCTCATTTGATAGTTCTCCCAGTGGGTTGCCTGCCGATTTGTTCATAAACCCACAAAATAATAAAAATAACGAAGTCAATTTTCATGATTTGAATCAATCAAATGCTGAAAACACTAGGTCGGAAAATGAGTCGCTTGGAAACCATGCTTCTAGCGAGTCTTATCGCCCAATAAACTATTACAAGAACCAAATCAAATTCAGAATTTTAATTAAGACACAAAAAATCCAAAACTCAATTAGAGAAAATTTTTCTTAAAAAGGCTGCTTTGATTTTACCACTAAAATAGTGGGCGAAAAGGCTCATAGAGGTATCAAACAAGTAGAGAATTAGATTAAGGGAGCTTACTTTTGTCCAAACATGATGAGCAAATTAATTGGAAAATTTCTAAACTATGTATGTAAAAATCGCCACTAGAGAGAGAGAGAGTGCATATATTTCATAAAAAATAAAAACATTGTCAGTAATTGCGCCTTTTCGAAGCATCTCTGCAGATGATTCAAATGGAATTAAAAAATTTGATCGATACTGAAAAAGCAACAACAAAACATTTCACTTTTTTATTTAAAGAATTTTTGTCGGCCGAACTTCGTACAATACTTGATGAAATTATTGCTTGTTATTTATATGACTGACCCCAGGGACCGTATAATACTTATTTTTCATCTATTTATAGGATTTCAAAATAAGAGAAAAAGGCAATACGTACGTAAAATGTCGTTTGCTTATATGCAAATTGCGTTTTAATAATTTTCGGGCTTAAATAAAATTTAATTTGACAAAATATGTTGGGTACAGAATTTCATTGAATTTATAATGGCCATATTCCGTACTTAACTCCGTTTAACATTGTTCATTTGAATCCATTCTAATCTAATGATATCGCTAATCAGTAGAATGTATTACGGTATGTTAGGCAGTAGAACGTATTACGTAAGATATCACATCATTTAATTTCCGGAAATCTACGATTCCCTATTGCTCCTCTTCTTTTTTTTTCATTTTCGTCTGACTTTTTGGGTACTACAAAAAGCGGCACTAGCACAGGACTACGTAAGGACTAGAATTGTGGCAAATTTTTCCTTCGTTAAATATTTCTTCAACTTGCCTATTAGTTTCTACTGTTTTAATTTGGGGAAGACCACTTATTTCCATTTTGCTCGTAAAGTAATTGCTGGCGCGTTGTCACTGTGACAAATTTTTAGTATAGATAGGTCTCTACATTATTTTCAGAAATTTTATGAATATGGTATCGTGAGGCGTAATTGGGTTTATAATTAGGGTTTTTTATGGTTAACTTCAGCATTGCGTCTGTTACAAAGATTGTCAGTTTTATTATCAGTTATGTTTAACTCTTGAAACGGACTGGTAATATTTTCCATTGTACTATAATTTGTAGGGTTGTATAGTTTAGTTGCATGTATACGCATTTTTCATGGGTGTTGAGACTGCTACAGGATTTTGCCATAATATTGACTGAGAATGCTGAGGAAGCCGCATTGAATTTTTTGGGTGTTGGGCGTTTTGTGCAGCTTTGAAAAGGGAGGGTTGTATTTAATTCTGATACTGGATGGTTGGGTAGTAGCTTCAATTATCATTCTTGTTTGAATAGAAACTTTAGGAAGGGTGGTGTTAGGCAAGTATCCGGGATATACTTGACGGATCCGAGAATACATTCTACGTTTGGTTCTACATTCCAGTTTCATGTGCTCATTTTTCTTGCAATAACGGCAACATCTTAATGGCCACAGTCGAGACACAATTCCACCTAAACAAGATTGCAATTACACAAAAAGCTGACTTAGAACTTCAGAATTTATTTTCTGATTCCGAATTTTACTCTGGTTCATCAATGAAACTGACGCCTTTCCAATTGCCTGGCCTTGAAAGCATCTGCGAAACATCAACTATATACAATCGCCTATTGATCGTACAATCAGTGCGTCGAACCATCTTCGACACTCGACATAACATTTCGCATTCTGGTGTCCGTAGTACTCATAAGTTGACGAACAAAGACGTAAGCCTTTGGGTTCAGTCCTTTTTATCTTGCCAACGTGCCAAAGTCCGTGTGCTAAATATCGCTTGGACACTTCCAAAGACCATCAGGTCGTTTTGAACATATCCACTTAGATACAGTTGGACCACTTCCTCCATCTAATGGATATACTTACTTAAGAGAGAACCAGCCAACATTTAAAACATTTAACGTAACAGTGCGGTAAATGGAGTTTAAATGTACTGTCCAGCGAACCTTTAAGAAATGTTCGTTCAGTTTCGTTAAATTGAAGTGTCAACTTAACAGAGCGAAAATTATCGCGCAAAACTGAAGGAAATGTCAAAAATCCAAATTGCCCTTTGTGCAAATCTTCTTGTGGGAGCTCATTGTACATTTTAAGCATAAATTCAAAATTATTTATTTATGTTCAAGTAGGTAAATTGAAAACCGATTTATTAAAGACTTTATAAATTGTAACATCAAATTATTTATTATCAAATTTATTTATTTTCATTTTTTTTCTTACGCCACAAGATCTGTGTCTTTTATTATTTATGTTTATGTCCTTTAAGAATTTAAGGCTTTTTAATAATTGAAATAACTTTCGGAGTTCCTCCAATTCCATCGCCACTTCAAAATTCTTCACAAATTTTTAAAAATATTAATACGAGCTACCGTCACCATCAAAGCAATTGACAAGTTGTGTTACAGTTTCGCTAGCCAATCTGTCAAATTTTCCGTAAGAAAAAACTTTCTTAATTTCTGTTAAATGTCTTAAATGTTCGCTGGTTGGCTCTTTACTCACCTGTGTCGATCGATTCACTCGCTGGCCCGAAATACTGCATGACCAATATGTCAGCTGCAACCATTGCCTTGACATTTGTCAACAATTACGTTTCACGATTTGGCGTGCTCCTTAATATCACTATTAATCAAGGAACGCAGTTTGAGTCCAAGCTTTCCTCAGGCTCACATCGTGTTCGTCTAACGGCTTACCACCCTCAAGTCAATGGTATGGTCGAACGTTTCGAACGGCAAATCAAAGCCGCGTTAATGCCCAGAGAAAACATAATCAATTGGAGTTCGGAAATACCCATCTTATTACTGGGGATCCGAGCAACAGTGAAACAAGATCTGAAGTGCTCATCAGCTGAAATGGTTTATGGTCAAACCATCAAGCTACCAGGTGAGTCCTCCGTCGAAATTCCTCTCTCACCCTTACCAACTAGCGACACAGTCATCGACCAACTCGAGACACAATGCAAAACCTTATCCCGATAACAACTCGGCAAGCAAAATAAGATGACGTTTTTGTTCCAAAGTCACTTGCCAACTGTGATTTTGTGTTCGTAAGAGCAGACAAGGTTCGTACTTATCTCCTCTCTATGAAAGCCCGTTTAAAGTCAATCGACGCCTTCGAAAACAATTTACCATGGCATTTAATGGAAAAACCAAAGACTTACGGCATACTGTGTTTCACTGATACAAAATCAGTTTATCGTCCATATAAAATTGTTCTTATTTCTGCCTAACAAACATTGATCTTTGGGAGGGGGAATCACTTGCGGCAGAGTTCTGTAGTGGTTCACTCTTTGTAAGTATACAAATTTACATTCGCTCACCACTACAATATAGGGTTATTACACAAAATATCTTTCTACTTAAATAAATTTGAATTATAAATAAAAATTTAGTCTCTCCACGGAGATTTTAATACAACTAATTAATAATAATAAAATCTATAAAATTGTGTAAACTCGTACCCCGATTGGAATTATGCACAATTGTAAATTGTAATTTCACCGTCCAAAAACCCAATATCAAGGGCACAATTATGTTTTAGTAATTCCCAAAGTGTTTGTCTCAAATTATTGGCTCGTATTCAATATTTCTTAGCGTGGTCGTCGTATAATGAGTGTTGCAAATGGCCGTATCCAAAAGTGAAATAAGAGATCCAAAATTCCGGTGTGGTTTCGCCGTGTCCAAGTGAAAGAAATAATGTTTAATAATTTTCGAAGCAAAGTTTGGATGTCCAGGAGAGAAGCAGAGGTAATTATACAAATTTATTTTCCGATTTTAATCACTTTTTAATTTTTACTTTTATTTTTTATTTTAGATGTTCTCGCGTTCACAGTTTTGTCAGAAGAGAAATATAAATTTTTTTATTTTTATTTATAAATAATTCTATGATTTTTTAACAGAGACCTCTAACTTTTGAACATTCAACTGACTCAATATGTCATTGATCTACTACTAGGTAGATGTCTCTGCACTTCACTAAGGAGTGTTTTCTTATTTTTTAGAAATGTCAAATTCTTCAAAACATAAACAAAACATTTTGTAGAAAATGAAATTTGCAATGGTAAGATTCTATATAATATAAATTGATATTTAATTAATTACAATAAATTTAAACCTATTATTTTTCTTTCAGATCAACAAGAAATTTGCTGTTCAAAATATTGAATTTTAAAGGCAAGTTATATAAAGCAAATTTTTAATTAATTAGGAACAGCAAATCTCAACGTAATTCTATTTTCAGATGTACAATATTGATAATATGGCGAATTTACAGGAGTACACGTATCAGCTGGTGATAAATGATTTTAGATAAGTACAATATTTTAATTTATATATGCATAGATGATTCTTTGGATTTGTTTTCTCTTTATTTTTAGGACTCGTCGTAAACATACTCCCCCCCGTAAACGAACCTATCGTTAACCTACAGGTAATTTGCATAATTTTTTAAGGTTACTGCCCTTACTATTCCATCGGTTCCTGGATGCACTTGTGTAATACGACCAAGTGGCCACTTTGACGCAGGAGTGTTGTCTTCTTTGATGAGCACCACGTCACCGAACATGATATTTTCTCGTACATCGTGCCATTTGTGACGCTGCTGGATATTATTCAGATATTCTAGGTAATATCTTTTCCAAAATGACTGGACTCTGCTTTGAATTATTTGCCACCTGGACAAACGATTTTCAGGAAGGTTTATATCCGTCTCTGGAATTGATGATGTAGAAGTTCCGATCAAAAAGTGTGCTGGCGTTAACACTTCATAGTCATCGTCGGTCGAGGAAGTATACAACGGGCGCGAGTTCAGAATATTTTCTATTTGACAGAGTAAAGTGGATATCTCTTCAAACGTTAGATTGACATTACGTGTGGCTTTATTTAAATGCGATTTCGTCGATTTTACCGCGGCCTCCCACAACCCGCCAAAGTGAGGAGACATCGGTGGAATGAAATGCCACTCTATGCCACTGCGACTCAGGAATTGCCTAGCACCAACGAAATTGGACCCATTGTCTGTATATATTCGCCTTGGTATTCCTCTTCTCGCCGAAAAGCGCTTCAAGGCGGCCAAAAATGCTTCGCTTGTTAAGTCGGTCACAGCCTCGATATGTATAGCCTTGACCGAAAGGCAGACAAATATACATATATAGCCTTTGGTAAGTATTGCACGCCCTCTCCCCTTTCTTGCAGTTGTATATATTGGCCCCGCAAAATCGATGCCACAATTCTCGAATGGTCTCGTAGGGGTGACTCTGACAGCTGGCAGATTTCCCATAAGTTGTTTGGTGGTTTTTGCCGCATACCTTGCACAAGTAACACAACCTTTCAATACGCTTCGTATTCTGCTCCGACCATTAATCACCCAATAATTTTGTCTTATGAAATTAGAGGTGAGCGACGCGCCAGCATGCAATTTGGACAAATGTATGTCCCATATCACCCTTGTAGTGAAGATGTGCTTTTGAGGCAGTATAATCGGATGCTCACTGTCAAAATCACAATACGCGTTCTGCATTCGACCGCCCACTCGCATTACACCGTCTTCGTCAATAAATGGAGCTAACATGAGTAGCTTCGATTTGTTTGATACTTTCTTGTATCGCCGTATACTCTGGATATCTTCTTTAAATTCTAAATGTTGTACCCAAATGACGCACTTTATCCTCGCATAATTGATCTCCGTCGCTGATAATTGAGATGCCGTTTTTTTCTTAGGGCGTTTGATCGCGTTTATAAATCTCAATACATATGCCACTACCCGGAATATTTTGTTCAACCGGAATTTATTTTCCATTAATTCATCGTTCAACGAACTGCCGTTATCGCTTTTGCTTGATCCGTCGAATACAACTCTGATTTTAGTCGTGTCACTCGACTCCTTTATTACCGGATGATGGAGTAAATAGTAGGTATCTCTTTCTGGGTAGTTTCTCCTTATTTCAACCATATGCCCCAGATTTATGTAGTCCCTCATTTGCTTCACGTATTCAGCTCGCAGTGTTGGATTCGCAATTAATTTCCTTTCTAGTGAACGAAACCGTGTTATAGCTGTTGGAAGTGATTCTCCCAACTTCCCACAATCCCTTTTGAACGGTAGTCTCACTACATATCGCCCTTCGTCGCTTCTCTCATGTGTTCTTACAAAGAAATTCTCGCATTCCATTTCCTCTGGAGCAAGTTTGCCCGCATTCGATACTTCCTCCATTTCCCAGAACTTTCGCATTATTGATTCTAGATTCTCACTCTGCTGTGTAAATGTGGTGAAAGCTTTAGTGTTTTCTTCGTTAATACTTCTCGGTTGTCCAGTGACCACCCACCCGAAAATTGTTTTGTTTAAAATTAGCGAATTATACCTCTTTTGTTTTCTTTCCAATATTTCAAAAAACTTGTCAGCTCCGATTAGTAAATCTATTGGTGCTGGTGAATCAAAGTAAGGATCAGCCAATTCGAACTCTCTCGCAAAGTTCTTGTTACTAATACGTATTTTCGTCTTCGGTATCTCCGTAGGTAATTGATTAATTATCAATACTTCTAAACTAACTTTTATGTGCTCATCATACATCGAATGCAACAAAACCGTTGATCTTCCTCTCACTGTTAGACTTCCCGATGTTATTCCCGTAACGTTTACACTCGCCTTTTCTCGTTTCAATCGCAATCTTTGAGCACAATTTTCTGACACGAAAGACGATTGAGAACCCGAATCGAGCAAAGCTCGACATTTTTGTAATTCTCCAAACTCGTCTTTAACTAGAACAATCACTGTGGGTAAAATAGCCTGGAATACATTCGCTATTCCCTTTTCAGATTTACTTGCAGTCACGGTGAGCACCTTTGTTTCTGATTCTCCTTTGTTGGAAATGGAAGTTCCAGGTTCGCTATCATCATCACGTTTTAGGTCGGTGTGTAAGGCAACATGATGCTTCCGCTTGCATAGGCGACATGTGTATTTTGAACGACACATTTTAGCCTGATGCGCTGTTGATAGACAATTGAAGCATAGTTTTTTATTCGCTGCAACTTCTCTGCGTTCGTTTATTGCCAATTCAAGGAATTTGCTGCATTTTCCTATATAATGCTCACCATCACACATTGTACATGTACCCACGATCGCAGCTTGTGCTACCATTGTTGAAACCCTCTTACTCGATATGCCCTTTGAATTTTGTGATGAGCTGATGCATTCCAAAGCGTCACATCTTTTATTTAAAAATTTAAAAAATGCTTCAAGCGAAGGAAAATTGTTATTAGCAGGATCATGCGCCCATGCTTCTTTGGATTCTACATCTAGTTTTTCCATTAAAAGGTATATTAACCACAAATCTCTTTTTTCCGCTTCTGCTCCAAGAACTTGAAGGCCTCGTATGATTTCGTCAGATACATCGGTAAGGTGTCGAAGGCCTTTCGCTGTGTTCTGTCGTAGTACCGGTTGGTCCATAAATTGCTTGAGCAAGTTGTATACCACGTGTTTCGGCTTGTCGTAGCGTGCTTTCACTTTTTGCCAAGCTTGGGTATAATTTACTTCGGTCACGCTTAGATGTTTTATTAAAGCATAAGCTTCCCCTTTCAACAGGCATTTCAAGTACTGCATTTTATGTACATTCGACATTTTTGGGTCTTTGTCGATAGAGGCCTCGAATAAATCCTTGAACGATGGAAATTCTGAATATATCCCCGAAAACGTGGGTATGTTCACCCGAGGTAGTCGAACCTCAGTATCTCGTTTGTTCAAAGATGTCAATTCGTGCACAAATCTGGATTGGTTTGCCATTAAATCATCTATTGTGGTATTTCCCTGCGTATCTGATTCACAATTCTGCTCGAAATGGTATAGTTCTTGTTTTACCGCTAAATATGCCGACTCAATTTTGTTAACTATTTCCAATTGAGGATCGGTAAATCTCCCGTTATTAGATGTTTCTACGTCACTAAAGTCTTTCCACTCATCTTTTAACAAGGCTAAGCACATTTTTATATCACTCATTGGCGTATTTTCACTGTATTCATTTACCTTGCTATTCACGTATTCAATGTTCTTCAATATGCGTTTCAATGCTCGTGTGTCGGCCATCTTGACTCACAAATTTTGCTTTAATCGCACTATTTTAATTTAATCACTTGTACCGACACAAACGAATACCGATTATTTTCGCCACTGAATCGCTCAGAATTGAGCGTTTTGATCGCCCGTGCGTTTATTTAATTTGTCAATTGTAAATATACTCACTGTTTCGCAAATCCGGCTCGAAGGACCATGTGTAAACTCGTACCCCGATTGGAATTATGCACAATTGTAAATTGTAATTTCACCGTCCAAAAACCCAATATCAAGGGCACAATTATGTTTTAGTAATTCCCAAAGTGTTTGTCTCAAATTATTGGCTCGTATTCAATATTTCTTAGCGTGGTCGTCGTATAATGAGTGTTGCAAATGGCCGTATCCAAAAGTGAAATAAGAGATCCAAAATTCCGGTATGGTTTCGCCGTGTCCAAGTGAAAGAAATAATGTTTAATAATTTTCGAAGCAAAGTTTGGATGTCCAGGAGAGAAGCAGAGGTAATTATACAAATTTATTTTCCGGTTTTAATCACTTTTTAATTTTTACTTTTATTTTTTATTTTAGATGTTCTCGCGTTCACAGTTTTGTCAGAAGAGAAATATAAATTTTTTTATTTTTTATTTATAAATAATTCTATGATTTTTTAACAGAGACCTCTAACTTTTGAACATTCAACTGACTCAATATGTCATTGATCTGCTACTAGGTAGATGTCTCTGCACTTCACTAAGGAGTGTTTTCTTATTTTTTAGAAATGTCAAATTCTTCAAAACATAAACAAAACATTTTGTAGAAAATGAAATTTGCAATGGTAAGATTCTATATAATATAAATTGATATTTAATTAATTACAATAAATTTAAACCTATTATTTTTCTTTCAGATCAACAAGAAATTTGCTGTTCAAAATATTGAATTTTAAAGGCAAGTTATATAAAGCAAATTTTTAATTAATTAGGAACAGCAAATCTCAACGTAATTCTATTTTCAGATGTACAATATTGATAATATGGCGAATTTACAGGAGTACACGTATCAGCTGGTGATAAATGATTTTAGATAAGTACAATATTTTAATTTATATATGCATAGATGATTCTTTGGATTTGTTTTCTCTTTATTTTTAGGACTCGTCGTAAACAAAAATTATTGTGAATTTAAACTAAACCGGCGTGTTTTATTCAAACGAATCGAAGTGTGTCTTAAAAGTTGTGAACTAAATTTGGTTAAACTAAACTTTGCTCATTTTACGATTCACCTTTACCCCTTTCTCCGCTGGACGGGGCCAGTTGTGGCTTATTTAGATTTTTTTTTATTATTAGTTCGGTGATTCAAATGTTTATGTAAACAGATATTCTTTTACTTTAAAATAAAGTTAATTTAATTTAAGAACTTCTTAGATAATAATAAATGGGGTTGGTTCAGAAGTTTTAACTGATATTTAGAAATTTACAACAAAATTATCAGACCGATGACCACCAGCAGATATATAATTTACAGTTGTCCTGTATGAGTTTCGTTCATATTATATGTCGAATTCCTGTAACACCTGGCGTAGACCTCCACGCCTGAAAGTTGTCACACTTGAATGGCGTCTATTAGATCGTGACCACTTTCACTAAACATACGATCCATTATTTCGCACCTTCCAAATAATACTAAGACAATGCGAAATGTAATAGTTTATTTTTAATTTATAAATCTTCACTTCGAATAGTTATACACATTCTGACAGAAAAACAGCCCTCTATTACGAGTATTGACAAAGTTATGACAAAAACAAAGTTTTTGGTCTTACAACGAACCAAGTAAAGTGGTTCGTTTTTAAATCTACGTTTTTAGGTTTACTATTCTTTCTGAATTTTTCATATTGGTTTACAAAATAGGTATAAAACAAATTGATTTATCATAGTTTATCGAAATATTCGTAAAAAATATCAAATTTCTGGCATGATATTGTAGTGATTCACTCATGCAATCAATTTATTCCATTCGTTTATCTCTACACTTATTCGAAATGCAATCATTTTGACTATTAAATATAATTGTATTTGAACAGCTCTTTTCAGCATAGTAGTGACAACTACAGAGTATATTGACGCACTAATAATACTCTGTGGATTTTGATTGTGTATTCACTACTTTGTACTAAATAATATCTTGGACACCTTAGTACAACACCAAAACAGCTTCATCTATTGTCATTATTCACAACCAATCAGCAATTTTTGCTGAGATTGTACCATTTTTGTTTTTCGTGCTGTCTCAACCACAGACACACAATTTTTATTCACTCTCTCATTGTATAGTGCCATAGCAACATCCATTTGTGACATTAAACATTTTCTTTAACAAATAAATAATATTAATTAAATTTTTTTGTGATAATTAAAAACCGGTTCGCGATTAGCTTAAGCAAATTAATACTTTGAATATTAATAGTAAATTAAGGTATGTGGTGGTGGCACACGCCAAAAATAAATTTGTGTAGCCATTTTAAAAACAAAGGTTAAGTGATTTTTTATTTTCCTGATATTTTGAACCGTCATATACAAAATCATTTTTTTGGTTTACGTTGATAACATTGATAACGCCCGGCGAAACTACAATATATACATTTATCATAAATGGTTACAAACTATTTAAAATTTTGTAATACTACAAGAGAACTTAAAATTGACTCTCACAAATAACGGTATTGTTTTCCTGTTTTAGAAAACTGTTCAGCATGTTTGAGGTATCGAAACAAAGTGGATGTGTTTCTCAGTGATAAAATGTCAAATAATGGCGGGAAAAAAAATATTTCAACAAAGCAACTATATATGACATTTATTTTTAATTTATTATTAAAATTATTGTACAATAATTTTAATAATAATAATAATAATATCTAGTTTTAATTTATTAATAATATAATAAGCGTTAACGTATATTCAACCGCATATTACCTAAATATTTTTTTATGAAGTTTTAGAAGAAACAACGGGAATACCATCTGTTGATATAGAAATGGCGGATTGTACTAGAAATGATACGTCTACATCATACGAATCTAAAGGTAAAATCTATATACTGGTAAATATCTTGAAATAAATAAGCTTACGTTATTATTTAATTCAATGTTTTTGTATACAAACAAAGATTTTGTGGACAGTGGATCGAATTATGTTCCTGATGCTAACACTTCTAGGTATTCTAGCATTTTAACCCCAAATTACAGTCCGATTACACCACGTATTTAAAATATACTGAGAACTGAAGCCGCAAGAAAAACCGAATCAAGTATGCCCGAAAGGGAACCGCATTAGCAGATTTTATCAACGCCAGTGTCGAGAAAACGAGCCAAGACCGGTATAAGAAAGTGTAACACAGCGGTGTCCACCCCTGGGTTACAAATGTTATGCAGACTGAATGGTGGTAATGATGATCGGGGTTTTTTTTTTTGATTTGAAAGTCAGCCAATAAATTGCTATGGAATAGAGTGGATGATTTATTAAAATCTATCCCGAAATAAAACCTTTTGTTAAAAATTTAAAAATAATAAAATTTGTTTTGTTCGTGGAAAAATCTACAAATTGAATAAGTGAAGTTCAGTCTACGCAATATATTTTTTTTTTTTTATTGCGGCAATAGATTGATATGGTGATAATTATTGTAGAATAATTTGAATCAATCTAGAGAATTCGAGGCGTTTCTTTATAAACTTTAGTAATTATCGGCATTTTTAAATTCGGTTAGAATTTAACTGGAATTTGCCCTTTTTGTGAGTGGATTAGTTATGCACCTATATGCAATTTAACATAAAAAAAACATATATGTTTCTGCTTAGTTTTAAGGCAAAGTTTTCCTGTAGTGCGAACTTTTATAAGCATTCTGCATTATATACCATTTATCGTTAATTAATTATAAAATTAGAATATATGTGAAAGTATGCTATAATGAGGTCTCAAGGACACGATTTATGTTGAGACAGTTATGATCGTATGATCATTAAACGGCTATTCGAGATGCGCTTCGAGTAAGCTGAGTGAATAATAATATTTTTTTTTTTTTAAATCTAATAACAATCCATTCCTAAATACCAAAATAATATATAAGTGAAGTATAATAAATAAAACTTTTTAACCAAAAATTCCTAAAATTAGGAAAATGTGAATTAGTTAAGTGAAAAGCAGTTACAAAAAGATCAATTCTTGTACCGTTTAGTGTGAAGTGAATGCTCAAAATATATAACAGATAGACATAAAATTACCTCTAACAACAATAAACCTTGATCATAATATCCGTTAAAAATGTTACGGCAATATTCTAAAATTTAAAACTAATATAAATCGAGTAAAAATAATATTGAAATAAATTATAGTGAATTATTTATAATAAATTGTGATCCGAACAATGTTTATGAGAGCCAGTCGAATAGTTAGTGATTCGTTACTTTGAACATCCAAAATGTTCAATATTCAATAAGCTACATTGAATGTATAACATCATAGCGAATATGTAATTATTATTCATTCATTTATGTGCCATAATGAATATACCACTATGTAACACATATTCGCAATTCATGTTGCAACAACAATTCTATTATGCAACATTGCAAATAATATAATTAATTGGTACCGGCGCAACATGCAACATTCAACATACAACATTTAAGCATCTTCACAAGATAAGAGTTTTTTAATTTGTTCTTTATTCTTATATTATATTTCTTTTTATTATTATTATTATTTATATATGTACATTTATGGTATGTTTATTATTATTATTTCTTTATTAGTTTCTTAATTTTAAGTAGATGAGGTATTTAATAAGTTTAGTTAGGTTTTATCTTTAATTTAACCATTTGCATATATGTCCATACATTATTCATAACTTTGTAGTTTCATCTAAAATTTACACATTTGTTTATAAACTTTGAATTCTAAACTTATTTTTGAAATTAAATACATAATTTTTTTTGTTTTTGAAAATTAAAACGTCATTGAATTTTCGTTATACTCGTGAAGTAATAATATAATGAGATAAAAATCAAAACGTAGTGGGACCGAGGTGAGTGATGTCATGACAGGTTTGTGTAACTCCGATTTCTTCGTTGTTAATGTTCTAATTGGCTGATGATGATTCCTTACTTGTTTTTTTGTTTCTAATTATTTAAATTTATGTTTACAACATTTAATTAACGGTCTCTCAAGACTGAGTTCATCCTTTGAAAAGCCCACCCCATTACTCCTGAGCTAAAGCCGCGCTAAAATGACCGATCAAAGGGAATGAACCAGTATTATTTATTATCTGATGACGAAGAGTTTTTTTTTACGATTCTACCATGATTTGTTTTTGTTTTCTTGGACAAATTTGGTAGAGACGGTTTTCAAACAGTATAACTTCGTTACAAAAGGGACCTGGTCGTAAAAGGTTAATCCACTCGAAATACTGGAAAATCCAGAAAGCTAAGGCTTCATATAGGACGTGGGCATGTCGACACAACATTTCAGTCGAATATAGAAAGGAACTGTTTAGTCGATTTTGGGCAACTGGTGACATTAATCTCCAAAGGGAGCATCTTCTCCGAAAAATCAAATCCACCAAAACAAAAAAATTAAGGTGTCATTGCAATATCGAGATATTTTTATAAATAGCTTCAATATTTCTTTTTTTTGTATGCCAAAAAAGGATCGGTGCAATGATTTCACCTCATACACAAATCAAAATTTAAGTAAGGAAGAAGGAATTTATGCTCTACATTTAAATGAAGCTAAGCATGCACGCCAATTGAAAGATGAGGACAAGAAATTTAAAATAGAAAGTTACGACAGGATTCTGGCAGTTGTTTTTTATTTCGATAAAATTTTAACTTGCCCAAATGCAGAAATATCGACATCCTACTATTAGAGAAATTTCAATTCAAACAATTTAACGGCCTATATTATGAACACCAAAATTTACCGTTTTCGGAAGCAATGCCAACCAATGAGGAGGACGAATGATAATATGGCTAACTTTATTAAGCTTAAGCCAAATGAAGTTTTATTTTTATTTATTTTTTGTAAATATACATTTTAAGATTATTTTAAAAATGCTGTTTTCTTATAACTATTATAATATCATATGAACTATGATTTGTTCATTCATAATATGTGAATTTTTATAAATTTACTTATAAACTAGGATTTTATCAAATTTTATAGGAAATGGTTGAATTTTAATGATATCGACAATGCTATTTACATTCATAAATTACAATGTACGCTTTCACTACATACAAATCTTTGAGTTATTATATTTTCAAAGATAATTGAAAAAAAAAAAAATGTCTTCTGTAAATTTGATGTGTTCAACTTGTCATAGTATTATTTGGAAGGTGCGATTTAAATTGTTACACTTCAAATTTAAACGAAAGTAGGATAATCGGAAATTTTAATTAATGTCCTGATGGCTACAGAAATGTCTAAATAATTAAATCGATATGTTTGCGAATGAAGCCAGAAAGATTAAATACAGAGATTATAGGAATATATTCCCATAATTTTTGTTAAATATAAATCTTGTTTTTGGGGATTAGCAGAGACAATAATTAGTTAATTACTGTATTCTGATATTCTAACGCAACATACGATTTCCATATTACAAAACCATTTATTTTCCACGCCAATGGTGATTTTGAAAGAAAGATCAACCGTATAAATAAATATAAACAAACTTTTTACTATGAAAAAATGTTTTTTTTAATAAGCTCCTAATCTTATTAATTTATGGTAATTATGTACGCACCACTTTGCTGAAAAAATTATTTTTGCGGTTGAAGAAAAGTTTTTCTTTTTTATGAGTTTTGTTTTCCAAGTTTCGTTTTTTTTTTACTCAATTTTCTCAGGATTATAAAGAATTCCAGTGAATGTGGATTAATTTCTTTTTTTTTGCTAAATTAATTATTTTACTGATTGTTGATTGGCTGTTATAATAATTATAAATTCCCAACTCTGTTTGCTACGCTCAAGGTGAACAAACAAAATTTGTTGCTATACTAAACTTAAATCAAACACATGCACAAAATACTTTCTGCAGTTAAATCGCCATTCTTGAGGGTAACATTTTGCTTTTTACATTAAGATAGTATTACATCCCACTGGCTTAATGCTAACGGTAAGGTGAACTTTTGTGCAGCAGAAATTTTATCTTCAATGTATTTTTTGTAATATCCGAAACATAAAATGTCAAAACAAATTGAACTTATAAATATTTAAAGAAGGATCAAGCAATCAAGATAATAATCGATACATAACATGATGTAGCGCTGTTAAGGCAACAATATGTGTATGTGTGGTGAAAATTCAAATTCCAAAATCGGAAATCAGACATTTTTTTGATATTTATTTTATTTATTTACATTTAAAATATAAAAATAATAACATGCCTTGTGGACAAAAATCCAGTGACAGGCATTGCTTCTTTTAACAACATATTAGCAAACTTAAAAAATTAACTATTTATATTCAAATAGCAATCAGTTATCGAAAGAAAAAAAGCTTTTAATATCAATTGAATAAATTATACGTACAACAACAACAAAAAACAGATGAGCCAATCTTTAATGTAGGATAAGAACTGTTTAGAATAAATGTGACGTCTAATGTGTTCGGCTAGTGCATTAAAAAACGTCGGAGCAGTAACAACAATATAGCGGCGGAAGATGGCTGACCACTACGCTTCAAAAATACTCTTAAAAGCTTATAAACATTCAAATGTTGTAAAGGTAGAATATTGGTTGACTTAAATAAAGGCCAAGATGATTTCAATCTGTTTTTCCTCAAAATTGTTCGCAAAATCATCTTCTGTTATACGTACAAAGGTTTTAAAGTGCTTGTATAACAACAACCCCAGCCCGACAAATCGTATTCCAATTTAGCCATTCCCAAAGCATGAAACGTAATTTCCAACACAGAAACAGGGCATAAATCAGGGAGGAGGTACAAAACACGTAAGGCAGATGCCATGTAACTTTTTAACTTTGAAATATGAATTTTCCAATTTAGGTTAGTGTCCAAATGAGTTCCAAAGTATTTAAAAGAGTTGATTAGCGAAAAAATTCAAACTATTCGTATGAGAACTAAAAGAGGTTCAGTTAGAAGCACTACGATATGTTACTTGGGGATGACTAGAAGCAGCTGGAATGCCAGAAATTTTAAACCACACAATCTTTGTTTTTTCACTTAGTATCATGAAATGCTTATCAAACCATTTATGTACGACATTTAGGTGAGAATTAGCCATAGAAATAAAAATTAGAAATAACTAAGGATACAGCATCGATCTTTGCGGCACCCCCACATAACACACCCCAAAAATTACACAGCTCTAAAATCACTAAAAGTGTCATTAACACGGACCCTCACTGCTCTATCATGTAGGTAAGAAGAAACCACTTGTGTACGACTCCTCTCTCAGCACAGATCTTACCATTGTTAAGAGCATTATGAATAATATCCAAAAAATCCAACAAAGCCGACCCAATACTCCTACCTTGGTGGAACCCATGTTGATGAACGCTTACGATGAACGTAACTCTGTTTTTAACTGCTTTTCCAGAACATTGAGAATAACCGGGTGAAGTACAATGGGTCTATAATTATCCTTATCACTAGGGACACCACTTTTAAAAATAGTAACAATAGTAGCATATTTAAGTCTCTTAGGTCTACTAGTCCATGTTTAAAGGAAAGACTGAATATATAAGCAAGAACAGGGCTAATAGACTTAGAAATAACTTTCAAAATATTGTTCCATTCATTATCTAAAGACTCTTGCGGCTTCAACGATTCGAATTTTTTTATTCAACTGTTATTCTAATAAAAAGCCCCTCAAATTTTCAGAAGTGGGATAGATACGAACAATAAAAGTACGGTCGTAAGACGCTAAGCGTGGAATTTTTTTTTAGTCTTTAAAGTGTTATTGTAAGTGGAAAAAAAACGCGGTCGAATAGAACATTTAAATGAATTTGAATTTAAAAAAAAAAACAAGTAAAATAAACTTATTAGTGAGGAAAAAAAGTGTAAATAATTGTATTCAACGAAAGTTTCGATTATGGCGGACTACGATCATATGCTTGTTTCTGCACTAGAAGCAGAGTGCAAAATACGCGGTGTGGACCATCAAGGGAACCGTGAAGAATTAATAGAAAGGTTGATCCAAGTGGATCACAATAATGCGGAGAACAATAAAACGACGGGCGGAATGGTTGAGCACACAGTAACGGTGGCGAGTGAAAGTGTGGTGAATAACAACGTGGCGAGTGAAATTAGTGCGCATCACATGGAAATGATGATGAATGAATTTCTCAAAAGAGAAAATGAATTATTAAAAAGGGAAAATGTGTTGCTGGAAAGAGAGCGGCAATTAGTCGAACGATGTAGTCAATCACCAGTATCCGATAAGCCAACACAGGCCGTACCAGTAGTTGGATATGAAGATTTAATCAGCGAATTTGAAGGAGAGATGAATACGTTCAGTTTATTCAAAAAGCAAATTGACATAGTGAGTGGGTCATTTACAGTGGACGAGAAAAGGATGCGTCTGATCGTTTTTCGGAAATTGAAAGGAAAAGTTTTGAAATGGTTCCAGTCGAATCCAGAGCATGTTAAGCTCAATTTAGTGGAAATGTTAGAGAAAATAGAAAGTTTATTCTCCGCGAAACCAGATCTAGCACTGGCTAGAAGAGCTTTTGATAGTCGATTATGGGGAGCACAGGAGTTTTTCGTGGATTATTTTCACGATAAAATTACCATGGCGGGCGAATTAAATATCAACGAAGACGAATTAGTACTGAGCATTATTCATGGCATGAATGATGTTAATCTTGAAAATAGTGCACTGATATTAGGACCAAAAGATACAGGCGAATTATTCCAAGCGTTTAAGAGCTGCCGAAAAAATAAATTTGAAAATATGTATCGAGTCGCGGCATTTAAAGATCGAACAGCGGTAAAGCCAAGCCAGCCGGACAGTCGGCAACCAACATCATCTAAAGCCGCAATTACTCGTTGCTATATATGCAACAGGATGGGACATGGACTAAGCCAGTGTACAAAGCCCATTAGATCGAGAGGTACCTGTTATATTTGCGGGGAAACGGACCATTATTCTTCCAAATGTCCGAAACGAGAACAATCATCAAATGGTGCTTGCTATACATGTGGTCAGACTGGTCATTATTCAACAGGATGCCCAAAACGAAATCAAATTCCGCAAGAAGGTCCGGATCCAAAGAAGAAATGATTATCAATTCATGTCGTAGGTGTGAGTGAGTCAGCAGAAAGTTTTATTCAAGCGTCAGAGGCATTATTCGATACCGGCAGTCCGGTAAGTCTAGTTAAGCATAAACTAATTATAAATAATGATTTTATTCCAAATAGAAATATTAAATCTAATTATTTAGGAATTAATCAATCAACATTAAATGTTTTAGGCTCAGTGAATTTATTCATTGAATATAATAATAAAGTTGTAAACAATCAGTTCCTGATATTTCCGGATGAAACAATGAAGTATGATTTACTCCTAGGAACTGATTCTCTTAATTTGTTCAATATTAAATTGGTAGAGTTAAATTGCTCTGAAATAATTGATGAACCAAATGTAGAAATCGAAATTAAGCATTTAATGATGATTGATACAGTAGAACCGAATGATTGTAATTTAAATGTTAATCGTATGTTAGACTATGCCACTATTTGTGACATAGGAAATATTATTTTCCAATATCATCCATAAATTCATAGTAAATGTGAATCATTCCAAAAATCGGAAATGAATATTAAATTAATAGGTTGCAATTCAGACCAAGAGTTATTCCGTTTTAGTCCCAGAAGATTGTCCTTTTACGAGAAGGAAAAATTACAAGACATTTTAGACGAATTACTTAAAGATAAAATTATTCAACCAAGTGAGTCCCCAAATTGTTCACCTATCGTTCTAGTCAAAAAGAAAACTGGTCAATTAAGAATGTGTGTGGACTATAGAAGTCTTAACAAAATTACTGTACGTGATAATTTTCCGATCCCGTTAATTGAAGATCAGCTCATGTTACTCCAAAATAAAAGTTATTTTTCGTCGTTGGATCTTAAAAGTGGTTTTCATCACGTCCACATGCATCCTAACTCAGTCCCATTAACGTCATTTGTTACTCCAATGGGGCAATACGAATATTTTCGTATGCCGTTTGGACTTAAAAACGCACCGTCCGTTTTCCAAAGGTATGTACATAATATCTTCCAACCAATTATGTCAACAGGGCATGTTCTTCTATATTTGGATGATATTTTAGTTGCAACAAATACAATACAACAACATCTTGAGATTTTAGAAATGGTTATGAATATTTTAGCTAGACATAATTTGGAATTGAATTATAGCAAGTGTCGATTTGGGTATAAGTTCATAAATTATTTGGATTATTCAGTGTCTAGTGAGGGAGTTAGTCCAACGAAGGCAGGAATTGATTCGGTAGTTAATTTTCCAGTCCCAAAGAATACAAAGGAAGTTCACAGTTTTATTGGTCTATGTTCTTATTTCCGTAAATTTATTCAAGGATTCCACCTAGTCGCAAAGCCGTTACAAGATTTATTAAAGAAAGACTCGTTATTCACATTCAGTCAAAAAGAGCTAGAATCATTCGAATTACTTAAAAAAATGCTGGTTAGTTCTCCGGTATTGGCGATTTATAACCCGAAAGACGAAACCGAATTACATTGCGATGCAAGTTCATTAGGTTTTGGTTGGATTCTTATGCAGAAAAAGTCGGATGGTAAATTTCATCCCATATTTTATTATTCCCGTAGAACTACGGAACCAGAAAGTCGATATCATAGCTTCGAGTTGGAAACGCTTGCAATTATTTATTCCCTTCAACGTTTTCGGATTTATCTGCAAGGTTTAAAATTTAAAATAATAACGAATTGTCACGCATTAACGCTAGCTCTTAACCGAAAAGAAATTAATCCTCGGATCGCCAGGTGGGCACTCGAGTTGCAAAATTATGATTATTCAGTTGAGTATAGAAAAGGAAACAGAATGGCACATGTGGATGCATTAAGCAGATCCACAAATATTTTCGTTTTAGAACAAAATACATTCGAACAAACTTTGTCAATCGCACAGTTGCGAGATCCAATTATTAAGGATATAAAGTCGAGATTGGAGACTAAAGATTTCCCTTTCTTTGAAATAAGTAATCGGCTCGTTTATCGGAAGGATAGTCAACAGATTTTATTCTATGTTCCAATGGAAATGGAAGATAATGTTATTCGAACGTGTCACGATGACGTAGGTCATATAGGTGAAGACAAGGCTTATAAATTGGTTAGTCGAACTTATTGGTTCCCTAAGTTAAAGTCTAAAATAAAAGAATACATACAAAAATGTCTAAAATGTGTCACTTATTCCCCTAACAGTGGTAGAGTTGAAGGGTTTCTCAATGAGGGTAAGAAAGAAGAAATCCCTTTCGATACAATTTACATTTATCATTGCGGTCCAATTGATAATTCGACCAAATGGAGAAAGAAACATCTGTTCGTAATCATCGACGGATTTACGAAATTTGTGAGATTATTCGCTGTAGGGACTACAAGGACAAAGGAAGCAATAGATGCGCTGCAGACTTATTTTGAGACATATAGTAGGCCACGTAGAATAGTGTCTGATAGATGGAGTTGTTTTACATCAAAGGAATTTCAGGATTTTATTCAAGCAAATAATATTATTCATGTAAAGATAGCAACAGGTTCGCCTCAGGCCAATGGCCAAGTGGAGCGTGTCAATAGGACAGTTATTCCTATACTGGCTAAATTATCAGATAATTTGGATAATCCTTGGTACAAAAAGTTAGGTCAAGTAGAATTCGCAATTAATAATACCATTAATCGGTCAATTGGCGAAACCCCAAGTAAACTTTTATTCGGAATTAATCAAAGGGGCAATTGTAATGATTTAATAAGGGAATTTGTGGAAAAAGAGGTTATTCAAGATACGAGAAATTTAGAAAGCGATTGACTCAAAGCTGTACAGAAAAATAAAGCAGCACGCGCGTACAACAAATACAGTTTCGACAAGAAAAGGAAACCGTCAGTTCCACATCAAATAGACGACTATGTAATGATAAAAAATTATGACACAACCCCAGGAATAGTCAAAAAATTAATCCCTAAATGGAAAGGTTCATATAGAATCAAGAAATTACTCCCTAACAATCGATACGTCATTGTTGATCTAGAGGGTCATCAAGTAACAAGAATCCCCTATAATGGTATAATAGAAGCAAAAAATATCAGACCGTATATACAAAATAAGTACATTTTAAGAAGTAGATTATGAATACGTATTGACGAACACAAGTATATTATTCCAATTAATTATTCTACCCGGGTAAGATAGAAAATTTTAATCACTCTGTATTAAACATTCCTTCTCGTTTAGTGAATTAGTCTAAGTTTTAGGTT
This sequence comes from Tipula vernalis, assembly GCA_958295665.1. Classification (NCBI taxonomy): domain Eukaryota; kingdom Metazoa; phylum Arthropoda; class Insecta; order Diptera; family Tipulidae; genus Tipula; species Tipula vernalis. Next base: position 106,988,841 of record OY282559.1, on the reverse strand, counting down.
GGCCAAAGTTTTAATCATTCCCTAAGAGCGGATTTTGTTAAGTTTGTTGCGTTAATAGTAGGATGAACTGATCACTCATATTGTTGTTGACAATGCATATTTTATTTTTTAGTCCAGTTGATGCTGCAGTTATTCACACGAGATTTATTCGGATGTCAGATTTATTCAACAAATAGTATACGAGAGAAGTGAAAAAAGAAATTTTATTTTAAAAGAAATTATTCAAGTGTTATTCCGGTCTGAATCGCAGTTAAATGGATACAAATTTTTGTAAACATTATATCTGAAGAATTAAAGATTTATTCCAATAAATACATAACCAATATAGTTGGTCAATTTTAATATGTATAATCTAGCTGTAAGAAATGTAAAGAATTTGAATTATTCCCATTAGTTTTAATGTTTTATAGAATTAATAAGCATTTACTTTTATAAATTCAAGCGAAAAAAACATAATTAAAATTAAGATTAAATATATTAGGTTAAGATTAATTATGTAAGTGGAGATTTATTCACCAAGACGGAAAGCAATCAATTTATTCACATTTCAATGGTTAATCGGGTCGCTTAACAGTCAGGATTGCCGAGTTGTAGTCGCCTAGTACTAAAATATTTATTCTCCTCGGTACAAATTAAATACGGCGCCTATGCGTTCAACTTGTACTAATAATATTTATTCCCCTAGATACAAACTAAAAACGGCGACTATGTAAACTGGTAATCATCGTGTGCATCGTACGCTTATTCTTATTGGTTCGTTTAAAATTGGTTATAGTACGTGTGATTTGAATGGTTGTTTTGCGTCAAACGTTTTAAAAAAAGAAAATGTAAAAAAAACAAAGAAAAAGAGGAATACGAGTTAGTCGCGTCATGCAAAAAAAGGTTGATTGTTATTCGGGATAAAATATTATTTTTTTTGGAGTTCTTATGTTTTAAAAGTAATAAAATTAAGTGTCGAATTATTTATGTGTTTTATTCAAGTGTTATTCTAATAAAAAGCCCCTCAATTGGTATGATATTCGCAAATTCGAAAAATTGAATACTTAACTTGTCAGCAACGCCAGTAAAATAACAGTTCAACTTATTAGAAATATCTACTTCATTAGAGTACCACTATCGGATAAAATATTTCTAATCGATGATGCTTTAGCCTTTTTAGTTAAAATTTCATTAACATGGCTCGAAAAAACGATTCAATAATACATTTTTTTCTTCTTATACATTCCCCTTAGGTTCATAGCATTTGGACGTTTTTTCACCTTTTTGCGAAGTTTGTTTCTTTTTAAAATTCGACTGGCAAGATTATATGAGATCCATGGCTGTAAGAGTCTGATATTTTTGAGCCGAGATTAAATGAAATACTGCTTCAAAATGTTCGAAATAATGCTAAAAATTGTATTAAGTTCTAGAGACATAGCATGGGATGTCGAAACTATATCAAGTTTAAATACTATCTCGGTGAAGTGATCATCAGAAATCTTAAGACCAATTACAGATGGCTTAAGGCATGAAAGATCATTTGATCGCAGACTCGAGTTGGAATATTAACCAATGATTCAAGAGCAAAGGAAGACGTAAGAAACATATAATTATCACAGTACAACGAAAAATCTAGGATATCAATGTTAATGTCAACGAAAATGAAGAGATTTTTAGACTTAATGTTGCCTACAAAACTAAAAATTTCGTGCAAAAATACGTTTACTGGAGTATCTTATAAACTATAAATACACAAAATCATGCCTGTGATGAACTTAGCAAAAAAAAAAAAAAAAACTAACAAATTTCTCGTGGTCGTATACGTATTTATATGTAGTGGTAATACAAATTAGACGCCTGAATGTGGATAAACAAAGTAATTACCTAATTGATTATAAAACAATTCAGTGAAGGTTTTTGTTTAATAAAGAAATCAAACAAGATTTTTCTCCAATGTCCTTAGTATGCCCAATACGAATTTCTCGTTTTTAGTTTCTCCTGATATATCTAAATTAATTCCTTCATTTTCAATTAATTTTAAAGTATCAATAAGATGGCTTAGAGACTGATTAGCACCCAATTTTTTAAAATGTTGCGTTTTCATTAATAAAGCCACAAATATGTTACTTAATTTCAAATTTTGGTATGGTACCGTGGGAAAGAAAAAGTAAAATCCCGCGATTGACTGACAACCGGCGTGACTCCCTAAAGCATTGCCTGCTTCAAAATCATCATAATAAAGTATATATGGCAACACTATATCATTTGGCGGAAAAGTTTTCAATTTGTCCTTCCATAGTTTACCTTGAGAAAAATTTTCTATCCTATTTGCAACGCAAGTCGACAAACTATTTGTATTGGCTAAAGTATCTTGAAACACATTTGAATATTCGAAAAATGTTTTAATCTGATAGATAATAGGCAACATGATACAGTTGTAATCAATATTTTTAAAAATCGGTTGGCCTCGTTTAAATACTTGTCTTGTTTCTTTATGAATTATTCTTTTTTCAGGGGACTCATATTGTATCTTATTTTTTAATTCTTTAACTAACAAATGCTCGGATTTTACTTTATCAAATATGTTATTTAAGATATCCAATATTTCAGTAATTTCAATATTTGAAGTAGTAATCAATGTTTGTTTTAGAAGGTCCATTATACCTTGTAAAATACACCTATTAAACCCTTTTATACTTGTATCAATAACAGTGGTTGTCATATTAGTTTTAGAGTAAAGCTCTAAAACAAAAAGTAGTGCTCCTTGTTGTAGCTTATCTTTCAAATTAGTTGCGTCTAACATTGCAGGCGTATTAAATGATTGAATGTTCTTCTGGTATGTCTCATTAAAACTAGTGGCTGAGGTTTGAGGTTTTGTTTCAGGATCCTGAATGACAAAACTGGGTGTTTCATTGTGAAACGAAATATTCGAATGCTGGTTATAAAGGTGCCTTTTAAATGTGTTTCGGTTCGAAAACGACTGACCACAATTATCCTGGCAACATCGTAAAATATCACTTGATTTCATGAAATGCACATGTGTGAAATGAAACATTAGAAGTTCTACTCCACTAAATGAGCTATAGCAATCGAAGCAGATAAACATTTTATTAAAAATTTAAAATACTAGGTTTATAGTAACTAAAATTATTATTTCACTGAAAATTTAATTCTTTTTTTCATACTTTTAACTTGTCTAAAAAATTTCATTAAAATTTTTTTTTTTTTTTAATATTTACTAAAAAATTTATTTTTTGAGTAATTATGCTTATTATTAAGTTAATTGAGATATAGTATCTATAATATCTGGGGTAATACAATCAAATTTTGTTTCGATTTTGTAAAAAATTTTTTGAATAAATAACCAAAATTTTGTTGATTGTTTTGGATATTGTAAATTAAAAACAAAAAAAATTTTAAAACAAACGTCTAAGGCTAATAAAAAATTTTCAAAGCTATAAAAAATACCATCATAAGTGACGCAAAACTGAGGTGTTTTAGTATTTACCCAAATTATAAAAGGTTGCACTCTCAAATTTCTTGATCTACAAAATTCCTTGTTTATCTCAATTTGCTTTGTGATGTGCGACGAGTCAAGTACTTCAATAACAAATGATTGTACTGAATCGCTGATTGAGACTTTCCAAAATTTATCTTTCGAAAGCCTTAGTTTACCAGATGGTTTCAAAATATAATGCATTAATTTGCATATTTGCAAATTTTGAATATCTGTAAAAGTAATTTATGGATTAGTTTATATTAAATTATTAAAATTTTATTATGCATTATAGTTTCACCTTTGTTCTCTGAATAATTTTTAAAAATTCCTTGTGCAGATTTATCCTTCAAGTTTTTATTGAATAAGGTTGTGGTTTTAATTTTGAAACTTTCCCAAAACTGTAATAATTTTCCATGATTTTCTGGAAATAATTTTTGAAAGTCAATCTCTATCTGAAATGTAAAAGAAGATTTAATTGATTGTTAGTATGTCATTGTATAATAGCTATTATTAGGATATAAATAATAAAAGCGAGTGTGTTTTTCCTCCACAAAATATAACCACTTTTAATGTATATGTGTGTAATGTATGTATATTTCTCATACAAAAAACGCTAAAGTGTCAATTACACGTACTAAATTGTAGTTAAACTGCCAAATACTTTAGGATATAATACATTGAGCGCGAACTCGAAATGTGAAAAAAATCAAAATTTCTTATGTTTCGGGAAATGAGGAAAAACATTTTAGTAATACTACCAGAAGATGTTGGGTGAATCTATCATAGATAAATTTGAATATACTCGTATGTTCACATATAAATGAAACTATAAATTCACTGCATTTTTCCAGAAAGACGAAAATTTTATTAACTCGCAGTCCCCATTCGCGCTCAAAATGTCTAAACAAAACAAGGGATACAGCGGAAAGCGACACCGCTATTAAAATTAGAATACTCAAAAATCAAAGGATGCTCAATTGGAAGATGTCGACGGCGACATTTCATGGAAAAACGTATTTCATCGCCATAGTTTGTCGTTGTATCTCTTGTTATGTTTAAGTCTAAAGTGTTGTATGAGTATCCCTACTTACGAACTAACATCAACTACTTTTTTTTATAGTAAATTAATCCATTTTAACACTGTACCGAGATGTTGATAAACTTGGTAAAGAGCGGTTTCATCGCTGAAATATTCATTTTTTCTAATTTCAATCAGCGATGTGATGTCACCGCTCATTGTACCGAAATCACTGTACTGTACATTTCATTCTGTAAAAAGCAAAATGGTAAAGGAGACTAAGTAAACTACTAAAGCTTTTTATGAGTTTGTAAATTTCTGATATTGACTACACCTAAAATAATATCGCAAAATCGCAAACTCATAAAAGCAAACCCCGCGTCTCACCAGTTCGCAAATTTACACAAAATAATATTTATAACTGTAAAAAGTGTGTAATAAAAGTAATTATTAATTTATACATACCAATCGAAAACCAGTTGAATTTTTGTATAGTGGCCATTCTGTTAAGAGCAAATCATTAGTTTTAGTATTTTGTAGGTCCTTTCGTCTAATTCCCCAAGTATCGGTCCATTTATTTTCAATAACTTCCCAGGGAGTGCAATGAACTTTTAACCAATCTTTTGTTTCAGCATTTACTGAATTACCATCCGTATTCTCGCTGGTTATTTCATCATGGTTTTCGTCGAAATCTATACAAAATATAAAATAATAAAATAATACAAGTTTGAAAAATGGAAGCGTTTATTCTGAACGTTCTTACCTGAAGTAGAGGTTTCCTTGGTCTCTCGCCGCCGCCTTTTAACATCACTAAAGTATCCACTTTTTTTAATTGTTTTGATAAAACTCTGTATTTATTATATAGCTTGCCTGTTGGATTTGTGTGCTGCTTGAAATAATATTCCTGAAATAATTATTAAATAATAATTTTAATTATAAGTAGAACATGTACTATTTTATAAGTTGCATAGGTGGATGAAATTAAATTACTGTTAAAAAATAGATTAAAAAATAAGCAGCATGTGATGATTACACTTACAGAGTTTTCTTCAGGAAACATAATTTTTATTTGCCTGACTATATCGCGAAAAACATTGAGGGTCATGGCATGATTATTGTCGACAAACTCTCGTACTATGAACGTACTGAATAAATCTCTACATTCACACGTGAAACCGGGAGGTGAATTCTCATCGTACAACGCCCTAATTCGTGCACCATTTGCATTTTCAAAAAAATTATTTAAATCCTTAAATCGGTAGAAAGAAGAATATTCAGATTATCAATTAATTGAAAAACATAAACATTAAATTACGAAATTAAATCTGGATGTGGAAGAACTTGAACTTAAAGATGAATCACTTCTCTTTTGAGCTTCCTGGTCGACCCAAGTTATTACGCTAGTGTTTGATATAGTGTCGCTTCCGCTTAAATTTGTTCCATAAGTAAAGTTCTATAACATAATAATTACATTAACTATTATTGTAACTCATGCCACGTTTACACCAGTAGAATAAACGTATGTAGCAAAATAGTATCTTCGTGTGAACACCAACTAAAATATTTTAATTGTTTGACACATACATTTTTGATTTTAAGTATATATTATAAAAGTATTGAATATGTGCTGATGGCATGTAAACTCAGTTTAATAACAATGCGAAAAGTCATTCAAGACTCTGTGTAAACCGAAAAATACTTTGTTCGCAAAAAAGTACTATGATATTAAAGTACGTTTCGTGTAAACGTGGTATAAGTATAATTGATTTAGTTAATATATGTATACATACATGGTTTTTTTTCCACTCGTTGAGTCTCGCACGAAATTTTGATCGATTTCCAAGATCCGTTTTGAAAATTACGCATATTTCTGTTTCTGTTAAATACGCTAAACTCTCCATGTCAATATTGAATTCTTAAATAATACAAAATCACTTTAGAAATTTGTTGGGTATAGTAAACTTTGTATGTTACCTAACAATTTCGGTAAAATTGGTTCCATTGACCATTCCTTAAGTAGGTTATGTAAATTAAAATCCACAAAAATAACAGAATTTATGTCGATTTGTGCACTTTCGGGCTCTCTTAATGCGTCATCATGTGATGAATTCGTGGAACTCGTATTACCAGGATCCATATTGAAAAACTACAACTTGGCGGCTTATTTAAACATTTTCAGGAAAATAAAATAAATAAATAAAATTAAAAAAAATTATGAAGTATATTTTCTACAAATACAAATTTCAGTTTATCCAATCAAAAATAAAAAAAGAAAAATGTTTGTGAAACATTTTTATTCTTCAAAGGAAAAGGTAAAAAAATTCAACATATAAAATAGTAAACTAGGGGATTCCCCTACATGATTTTTTTTTCTTTTCTCGAAACGGGTTTGCATGAAATTGTATATGAAAAAAAAATTCGCTTTACAGCATTTCCATTTACGGCCAAATTTTCAGGAACCGATTTAGGGCGTATATCGAGGTATTGGTGTACGTACATACATGCTTAAATATTAAATTCCAAAATTTATAATCACTTTCGTACAAATACAAAAAAAAAAAAATCATAACCCCATCGTTTTTGTTTATTATTCGCACTATAATAGCTTAATAAATAATATTTGCACTTTCACTGTGCTATAATCTAATAAATAACATTTACACAATAATTATAATTATTAAATACTTACACAATTATTATTATTATTATTTATTCCACAAAAAATTATTATTTGTTTAATTTCACTAAAACACTTGACGCATCTATACAGTCCAAACTTTACACTTGGATTGAACATAAAAGTAAAACGTTCGAATTTCTAAAACTGTACACGTATACTGTCTTCCCTCGATTGTATCGGCCTAGGCGTTGCATTAAAATAATTGTTTTCCTTTATTTGAAAAGATAGTGTTTTTAATACTACGCCATATTGAGTATAAGACCTAAGCATTAAAAAAAAAATAAATTTAAAATTTAATCCTTGCTTAAATTTATTTAAAAAAAATGATTTATTTTAAAATATGGATTGTCGTTATTTCGGGGGAAGACTGTAGTTAACAGTAAATCGCTTGTAATGTGCATATTAGGATCAAATTATTAATTACGATAACATAATTTATACTTTATATTCATGAATTATTCCTTTATTTGCATCATTCTCAAAATTGCATGAAATGTATGCCAGGTCCCGATTTTTTTTTTTTGGTTCATTTTCCTTTGTTTTATATTCTGGAGGGGGTAATAGAAGATAACAAAAATTAAAAATTTGTGATCACGGGCTAGCAATTTCTTCTCATTGGATCCAATAAATAAAAATTAATCAGGACTGTATAATGCCTCTGTAAAAATTTATTGTATTTACTGGTAAACTAGCATATTCCGTGATTTGAATAGGAATTCAATCCTAGTTTTCCGAGATAAAATAATTCGTAACATCGGAATATTTTTAGAGAAATTATTAATAAAAAGCATGATTTATGAATAACCGGGAATGTTTTTTTATGTATCAAATGATCAAACTATGGTATATTTCATGAAAACTTAAGATTAAATCAATCTTATATTGAATCATATGTGATTAAATGGAATACGCATAATTTAATGTTATTCCTAGGAGGTTATTCCAGTGTTAATCATAATAAGTGAATATACTTTTCTCTGGGTGTATGTATGCACTTAATGCAAAAATTATTAAATGGCCGGTCCCTGGGGTCGGCCATATAAATAACAAAGAATTTTCATAATTTTTGCATCTAAATCGTACAACACTTTATGAAAATATTGTTTATTGTTCGTACGGCCGACCCCAGGGACTGGCCATTTGATAATTTTTACATGAATAAGTGCGTACTTCGTTCGGACATTCGAAAAAAATTATTTGACCTTCGGACTTGTTGAACAAATTTCTTCGGCGGAAAATCGTACAACATTTGATGCAAGAATTGCTTGTTATTTATATGACCGACCCCAGGGACCGGCCATTTAATCATTTTTGCCTCAAGTGCATAATATGGACATTCGAAAAACATTATTTGACTTTAGGACTTTTGATTTTTGTTGAATAAATTTAGTCACTTCCTTCGTTTGTTCGGCGATACAAAAATCCCCTAAATGTATGTTATTTAGTTTTACTCACACTACTACATTTTTTGCTATGAACTTCACTTGGGTATTTTATTTATTATGATTATTAGGAAAAAAGTCTAGTAGATAAAAGGTCATTTCTTGTCCCGATGTTTACACATCACCCACCTTGAGAGTACTAATTGGACTCACTCTTCCTTTTTTTTGTGTGGTTTTTTGAGGTTATGAATGCAAAAAAAATATAATAGAACCATACTTCATCCACATTCAAATTTACAGTGAGCTTGAAAAAATCAGATACGGCAAATTTTTTCTTTGGGATCGACAATTTTATTTTTGCAAACTGTGTTATTTACATTCGCTAATGTCGAATTTCTTTTTAGGTTTGCGAATAGATGTTACCCAAAAAACACTGGGTGAGACCCAAAAAACACTGCGGCGTTCTTTCTTTTTTTTTTGTGGGCCTGTGTAATTGATGCCGTTTGAAAACATCTCTGTAGACGATTCAAATGAAATCAAAAATTTGATCAATATATAAAAGGGAACAACAAAATACTTTACTTGTTTTGGTATTCCGAACCCATTCTACCATAATTGAGTTATTTCCAGTACTGAATTTTCTACTTTACATGCGAGCAGCTAATGCTAAATATAGAACTCAAGTTGCTCTACATGAAAATTCATACAAAATTGAGTAACATAAAAGCACAAACAGTTTATTTATTTAACTGCTTATTGACGTTAAAAATAAGAAAAATCAGTAATCAAAGCTTTATGACAATTTGATCCCTCAAAAATATTTTTTTGCCACGTTCATATATTTTTATTTTTCAGAACATCATTCAACCAAACCGAAAATCATTTTTTTTTTGTCACAAATAATATTATTGACTTGTAATAAGATTATCAAAATAACGTTTGAGTGACAAATTCTTGGAAAATCGATTACCAATTATTTTGGTTAAAAAATAAAAAAAAATTCGATCAATCTACGTCTAAATATTTTTTTTTCTCGCATACAATGTAAGTATGTAAGTTAATCATCGATCTATTTTTTGTAAAATTTTTATTAAATATTTCCACTAAATTGAACCGTATCATAAAAAGAACAAATTCATGTGTCAACGTCTTTGGTTTTCCAATAATCAGACAATTTTAATGGAATATTTTATTGTCATAATAAAAAATAATTTTGTTACTTTATTTCAAATTTACAGACTTTTCGTCGATTTGACTAGAAAAGAAAATCACATCTATTGTGATACTGAAATAAAATGTTACTCACTACCCTTCACCACTATTGAAATAAACTGTCAGCAACTGACCTTCTAATTTACCCAGAAAGTATAAATATAAATTTTCAGGCCAATCAATTAATTAATCCCTTTCGGTGGTTGTAGCTGAGGTAACAGTAGACGATCGGACGCACAAACAAACAACATTTTTTCTATGTCAAAATGGGTAAATAAAATTGGGTGACCGTTGCTAAAGGATTTCGGGAGTAATATTAGATGACTTTCATATAATCAATGTTAATTGATTTAATCTTGTATTTTTCTGGGCTTGTCAAGGTGGATAAAATTCTTTTAATTTCATTTTATTTTAATAGTAATGGAACGATTTTTTTTATTAACAAAGTATTTTTTATGATGAACATAAAAATTTTATAGAAAATTATTTTAATTGCTATTTTACCTTCTACTAAATACATAGTTGTGAGATTAAATGTCATGTAACCATGACTAGGATCAAAAACAACCCAATACAAACAAACATAAATACGTAATTGTAGCTTCTAATTTTCTCTGCACTTAATGTTATTTGGCTTTAATGGTTTATATAAATTGTGGAATCTCTTTAAATATCAATATCAAAAACGAGAAAAACTTTATTATTTCAATAAACTAAAATTAAGTTGGAAAAACAATGAAATCATCTGTATTAAAGTAAGCCTTTTTGTGATGACAACAAAATTTTGTAATGTTAACTTAAACTAATTCATAATTTAACAACAATTCGGTACCGTATTGTTTAATTGTATCGACAGAGTAGCCTTAGCGAATGATTTTGTTTTTTTTTTTATAAAAAATTTTAATTCTAATTTCAATTTTATTTATAAAGATAAGCAAATTAAAAATCAAAATGAATTAAATTAAAATAAATCGTAATCGTACTGTGCTTTAAAATCACAAATATTAAATTAAATTGCATGAGTGCTTAACTTAATTTAAATTACATTATTGTGTGGTGTAGTATTTCAAGGGAAAAAGTACATTTAAAATTGTCCTGGATTCGGTTCATTTCTTCATTAAAAGCGTGGCAGACATAACCTAGAAAATGCACCTGAAAAGAAGAAATGGGAAAAAACAAACTTTTTTTTTTACTTTTGAGTATACGTCGTGTTGTTTCTTTATTCAAACAAATTTGTTAAAGTTGGAGGTGGTTCAAAGTGGAGTTGGTGAAAGTGTGACGTGAACAAATCACTTGTATACACATGAACAAATCTTTTGTATAGGTCTCGTATAACGAATTGCGAGTTTCGAGAGCTCGAAATATGCTGACAAATTATTTAAAAAAAACCATTAACTGTCGTTCTTCACGTTGTAACAACAAATCGCAATTGCGAGAGCTCGTGATGCCTTAAACAGAATTGCCTTGTCGCAGTTTCTAGTAAATCGAAACTCGTAATGCTTACATAACCCCACCCATGATATGTGTTTTAATTAAATGATATTGGTTGTGTGTTGGATATAAGAGAATTAGGATATAAGAGAAGGTTGCTGCAATATTGATTTCTGTTGATCAATCTAAAGCAGAATATTCTTGCTCATGATGATGTTTTATTGATTTAACTATTTAAATACAATTGCTTACTTTGACAGGATTAGTGATTGTGAAAAATAACTTTAATATTTACAACGCAGTAAGCTGGGGAAAACAAATCTTATAAAAAGAAAAATCCATTGAAATACGTGGTGCAACAAATTGGAATAAAAAAATAACCTATCATAGCATTCAAAAAGACATTGTATTTTGTAATTCTACATTTCGGTGTATATTAATAAAATAAATGAATTTACAAACGGTGTTTAAGCTGCGGTTGGTGTCCTGGTCGTTCAACATTTCAACATCTTACAAAATACAATTTTTGTTAACATGTGTTAAATTATCATTTACAAAACAATCGGTACTTCAACACCAAATCAAGGCATTTGTTCCGGACAGAAAATTACAACAATTTCATCAAGATTATACAAACGAAGTAACAAATAAATAATCAACAAGTTATAACCAGCAGAAAAGGCAGCCGGATTATATATCCAACCGCATTCGACGTGTACGCAACGCAGCATTCCATGCAGGATTATTTATCAGCGACTTTGTGAATCTAAATAAAGAAGTTAAGTTGTGTATTTGTCCGATTCTCCATCATGAGTTCACTGACTCAAACCGGAGATAACCGATTCAACCGCTCGTTAGTTATGACACACACTCCCCTACGATTGAATCAAATTGTCCACTTTGTGATGATCCGGACAATAACAACATGGTCCACTGTGATAATTGCAAATCGTCGTTTCGTCTGAAATGCGTGGGAGGAAGTTCAGTGATGATGAGCTCCAAGAACTGGATATGCCGGATATGCCGAAAACGTAAACAACCGATCATTGTTAAAACTAACGAACTGCACACATCTGGTTTAATCCAAATCGGTGCAACAACAGCAGGTGCGAATGATGTCAACGAAGAAGCATCACAACCAAATAAAAAGGACGGTTTTTCGAACGCGAACGTTTCCCCTGGTGGAACTGATGGTGATTCGAAAGCAAATGAAATCGTAAAGGAATCGGATGCAAAATCAATTGTTGATGAAACGAAATCAGTAATAAGCGGTCGTCGATCACATATTTCAACGAAATCATCAATTAAAAATCGTAAAAAAGCAACAGCTCTTGCCAAACTACAGACTTGGCAAAAAAATATAAAGCACCCCTATCTATTAGCATTATATATTAATATTATGTCTTTCTAAACAATGGGTGTTAACGAACGAGTCATCCCATCGAATGCGACCCTTAATTATTGAAAATCACCAATTTTTGTTTTGTTTTAGGTTCTTAACAAGAAGTTGTAGCGTCGTAAAATTTTTTTATTTTAGTTTTGTATTTGATCGTGTGCAGTCTTCACATAAAGTGTTTTAAATCAAAAAGAGTTTTCGTAAGTTTTTTGAGAAAAAAAGTGTGTTTGTGATAATTATGCCTAAAGCGTGCCAACTCAGTGAAGGAATAAGGGCACAAATTGTGTTGTTGGATTCCCAGGGTGTAAGCCAAATTAAAATATCCCAAAAATTAAAATGCTCTCGTGGAGCAGTTCAATCTACATTGAAAAGGGTTAAAGAGACCGGGGACTATGCCTATAAACTACGCTCAGGCAGAAATCGTATCACTTCGGTAAGAGACGATCGACAAATTGTGCGAAAATCTCTCAAAAACCGAAGAAAAACATCTGCTGAGACAGCTGCAGAGCATTTAACAGAACAAGAAGTTCACATTTCGGCACGGACAGTTAGAAGAAGGCTCCTGCAAGCTGGGTTGAAAGGTTATAAAGCAAGAAAAAAACCTTTGCTCTCACTTACCAACATAAAAAGTCGCTTGAGATGGGCTCGAGAACACAAACATTGGAATGACGTGGATTGGGCGAGAGTTGTTTGGTCAGATGAATCTACTTTTGAGGTAAATATAAAAAATAAATATTAAAAAATAATTAGTCAAAAAAAAAAAAATAAAAAATTGTGCTATGTATTTTAAAAGAATTAATAGAGAAATTTATGTTAAATTTGATGGAATTCTTATAGATTTTTGGAACTCCTGGCGCAACCATCGTAAGAAGAAGAGTCGGGGAAGCATACAATCCTGATTGTATATTGCCTACCGTAAAGCATGGAGGGGGTAAACTGATGGTGTGGGGTTGTATGGCATCATCAGGGGTGGGAAAACTGTTGTTTTGTGAGGGTCCGATGAACAGTACCAACTATGTTACCGTCCTCGAGGCTGCAGTGAATGCCTCAATTCGGCAAATCTTTGGGGAAACGGATAGTTCTTCGATAATTTATCAACAGGATAATGCCCCCTGCCATACTTCCCGCGTTACGATGAGTTGGTTTCGAAAAAAACAAATTCGAGTCATGGACTGGCCCGCCCAGTCACCAGACCTAAATCCCATTGAAAATTTGTGGTCAATTTTAAAAAAAAAAAAATCAAGGATCGCAGTATGACTTCAAAGGAAGACCTCAAACGTGCGCTTACAGAGGAATGGAAAAATATATCGAAAAATACCTGCGAAAAATTAGTACGGTCGATGAATAAAAGAGTCCTGGCTGTCATCAAAGCCAAAGGAGGACCTACAAAATACTAAAATTAATAAAATATAAAAAGTATTTCCTAAAAATATTGAGTTTTAATTTTTGTCTTCATTCGTTTTGTAGATACTGCAATTTGGGAGGGGTGCTTTATAATTTTGGCCAAGTCTGTAGAAGAGTTACGAAAAATGCAAGAGATATACATTTCGGAGAAGTACAAAATCATTGAAGAATTCGATGAAGACACCGACGAAGACACATTGAGCAATTTGAACTTCGACGCAAATGTGACAAAGTGGGTCAACGAAAATCATAAAATCACGTGAGATGATCCACAAACATTAAAAACAACACTCAAGCAACAACTGCAACAAGAATATCAAAAACCAATTATGAATACTGATGTTAAATTTGGGGCAGAAGATGTGAAAACAGGAGAACGAGAAAATGTAAGATCTAGCCAACAACCGCGTGGTACCAGCACGGAACGGCATACAAATCGGCCGGACCGAACATTTACAACTAGAACAGTCAAACTCTCTTGGTTGTCAGCAACAAATCAAAATGACTTTCTACGAAGCACAACGAACGTGATCTATTCAGATGACGAAGGCGAAAAAGACGTTTCCATGAAACAAATTGCATATCGTTAAGTAATCTCAAAAGATTTGCCCATTTTCTCGGGTGACCCGGTAGTGTGATTATGATGAAACCGGAAACATCGCATGCTTCAAAATCGAAACACTGCAATGGTCAAGTACGGCAACATGCAGTACATACCGTCGTGACCACCGAAAAATCCAAAAACAGTTGTATTGTTTGTAAAGACAACGAACACGAAATACAAAATTGTAAAAAGTTCAAGAGTACGCAACCAGCCGATCGTTGGTCATTTGTTAACAAACATAAACTTTGCAAAAGAGGTTTACATAATCATCGTAACAAATGTACTTTCGATAAAGTTTGTAATGTTTTTTTATTTATTTATTTATTTATTTATAGTATTTATAAATAATTTAGTATTAAGAGGAAAAGCACACATGGAAACAAAGCAATCGAAACAAAAAAAGAAAAAAGAAGTTGCTTCCATTAGGCATAAAAACCTCTTAAATTTTTTCAAACAATTTCCACCTCGTGCTTACACATTCTATTTTGAGCAGTAGCTCATTTACAATAAAATGTACAGCACGACTCGTGCTGCACGAGGTGAAATAATATTAAAAATTAAAAATTAACAAAAATAACATGGTTATTAAAAATAAATTAAAAAACTACGTATTGCCCATCAATCACGCCACTCCAAAAATTTTGACCTAAATAATTTTGCCGATCCTAATCTCTTAATTTCCAATGGAATTGAATTCCAAAGGGAAACTCCCCTAACACAAAATAACGCGTTTAACGACCTACAACAATTTTTAGCCGGAATTAGGCGGAAGTTAGAGGAATGAAACCTACTAAACATTAATTTCCTATATAGATAACAAGGCTCCTTAGCTTTAAGAAGTTTAAAAATAAAAAGACAAACGCGAAATTCGTAAAAAATAGATAAACTACATTCTAAAACAAGGCTAGAGTAGGCAGAAATATGATCGAACTTCCTAATACCAAAAATAAACCTGGTACAAGCATTGAAAAATCTTTGGAGAACATTCATATTTTCCTGAAGCATACCGAATAAAACTATGTCACCGTAAATAAAATGAGGAAGAAGATAAGACAAAAACAATTTTTTCCTAAACTGACTATCAGAAAATCCAACCACTTTATACAAACAACTAAGCATGCCAAAGACCCTCTTACTAATAGTAACTAAATGGTCACCCCAAGTAAGAGTTTTATTAATAACTAAGCCTAAATCCCTAACAGTATTTGAATATACAATTAGCGAACCCTGCAGAAAAATACCAGGAAAGGACGAGGTATCTAACGGTTTTTTATAAATTATAATCGACTGAGATTTATTCGCGTTTAAAACAAGCCTGTTAGAGACCGACCAGCGAACGATATTACTTAAATCTTCATTTATCAGACAAATATTCCTAACAATAGAATCCTGATCTAAACGACTATTTCTATAAATTTGAACGTCATCAGCGAAAATATGAAATGAACAATGTTGAATGGAGGATTCTATGTCATTTATGTACATAGAAAATAATAGAGGACCCAGCACTGAGCCCTGAGGCACGCCGGAAATTACAGGAAGGAAATCAGACAAGGAATTGTCGAAAAAAACTGCCTGAGAACGATTAGAAAGATAGTTAAAAATCAATTTGGCAGCAGAAAGCGAAAATCTAAACTGAGATAAGAGTTTATTGAAAAGAATTCTGTGATTAATAGAATCAAAGGCCTTAGAAAAATCTAACAAAGTTAAAGAAGTTAATTCCCTATTATTCATATTACGCCTAATATCATCACATACATTTAATAACGCAGTAGAAGTACTATGAAATTTTCTAAACCCAGATTGGAAGCAACTAATTAAACTATTGCTATGTAAATGCGATTGAATTTGATTTTTAACAACTATCTCGAAAGCCTTAGAGAGAGAACTTAAAATGCTAATTGGCCGAAAATGGGATAGCTCTAAAGGATTACTGATCTTTGGAATCGGGATTATTTTACTTAGCTTCCACTGATCTGGATAGGAAGAGGACGTGAGAATAAAATTGAAGATATGTGACAAGTATTTTGAGACGAAAGGGAAAACTACCTTAACGAATTTTAAATTGACGTTATCCAGACCAGAAGATTCCGATTTAACCTTCCAAATAGCAGATTGTAAATTCTCGAGAGAAATATTTGAAAACGAAAACGAATTAGAGGACGCGTTAGAGAACAAATCGACGGAACTACTGCTCGAGTTCAGACTAGAGCAAAAATAACTATTAATTTCATTGGGTTTGAAATCCCCACTTGAACTAATCTTGCATTTACCTAGGCCTAAATTACGAACATTACGCCAGAAAACCTTGGGAGGAAGAGAGGAGTCTAACTTGTCCTTGAAAAAATTACGTTTAGCAATTCGAATTAACCCTACAACTCTGTTACGAGCCTGCTTGTAATCTAAATGAGACTGACTATTAGGACACCTTTTCCATACACGATATTTACTAACTCTAATATTTATGGCATTCGAAATTTCCTGAGACAACCAAGGCGGAGATTTTGCTTTGCAAGTAACCTTTTTAAGCGGAACGCAACTATTAAACACCAAACTAATATACGAGTTGAAAAATTCTATTTGGCTAGTTGCCGAACTAAGGCAAAAAATATCCTCCCAAGGAACTGAGTTACAAACTAAGTAAAGGCGGGAATTGTCTATACTAGAAAAATCTCTAAAGCTAAAACTCTTAGGTTTAGGTGGAGAGTAAGAGTTTACAGAAAAAACTAAAAGATCATGATGGGATCCCATACCGAGAGACAACTGATTGAAAAAACAAATAGAGTTATTAGTAAAAGATATGATATGATCAATAAGGGAATAAGATGCCCCGCTAGCGGTTGGACAAGAAAACGTTGGTGCCACAGTGTTGTGTACGGATAAATTAAGACTATTTAAAAGATTCAAATAATCCCGAGGGAAGCCGGACTTTTGGAGTATATCGAAATTAAAGTCACCTGATATATACATTTCATCGAATCTACAAGAGAAATAACAATATAAACTTTCTAAGTCTACAAGTGATTTTTTAAATTTGGCATACGATCTCATACTAGTTTTTGGTGGGTTATAGATGGTACCGACTAAGATTTTACGACCATTAATAAAAATATTGACAAATAAAAACTCTAAATCCGATACTAACAATTCTGAAATGGAAGAAGGTATAGTAACTAATCTAGCCTTAATGTGATCTCCTACAAACATACATAAACCACCATAATTAAGGGGAGGTACCGCTCTATCCTTCCTAAATATATTATAACCTTTGATGGCCAAAGCTAAATTAGGGATATTCGGATTTAAAAATGTCTCAGAGAAACAAAGAATGTCCACGGAAGCACCATTAAAAATGTGACGAATCTCGTCAATATTTGGGACTAAACTTTGCATGTTAAAACTAGCTACATTTAACAAAGACCTATCGACTAACATAGATTTTAAAACTACATTGGGGTTATTAAACGACATTACAATCAAAAATAAACACGACGTGACGTGATTGAAGCGCAATACTTACAAATAAATAAAAGGAACGCTTCATCCAAACCGAACCGGATTACTGGGAATCTAAAACGAAAAGAAACAAAAAACCAACCAAAGTAATAAATGACAAATTAACGTAAACAAAGGAACAATACTTAACCGTTGAGCCCCTTTTTATGTCCTAATTTTTTTTTTTTTTTTTTTTTTTTTTTTTTTGTCCGCGCAAACACAACTATCTCTTACACAACCCAAATCTTCATTCCGATGAACCGATAAACAATACACCATCGTCATCGAATACAACATCGTCGCCAAAAACACAATCAACATCAATGCCGATTGAATCACAAGATTAAAGTTCATCGACTAAAATGGACATGTACTCAAATCATGTGCCTTCTACTTCAAAAATGCACGCAACACATTACGGTGCAACGCAAATACTCTCGCGAGTATTCGCAGTGGTTCTGTTCGGCATAAAGCTTAGTGTCAAAACTTACGCTTTCCTCGACGAAGGTTCACACGTAACAATGATCGACGAAAATTTGGCCAAACAACTGGAATTGAAAGGCCCCACCGTAGATCTAGAATTACAATGGACCGGCGAAATAAACAGTGCCAAGACATATACAATAAACAGGAATGCCAAGAAGCTGTTAACAAGATCGTCAAAAATCACTACGTTGGACGACTGGTTGTCTAGCTTTAGTATAGAAGAAGAAGCTGTCAACATCATCAAAGATGTCGTTCGTATTCATGCAACGGGTGGATTTCTCATTCACAAATTTATCTCCAACTCGCAAAATGTTCTTCAACAAATTAATGAATCCGCTGAACATGAACCAAGAAATCTAAATTTAGGTGGTGAAAGTGAAGCTCGCGTCCTCGGTATGTGGTGGTCTACAACAGACTATGCATTTTTCTACTCATTGAATATTAAACGTGCCGGTGAAAACATCATCAATGGCGAACGAGCACCCACCAAACGAGAAGTCTTGAGAGTTTTAATGATGATATATGACCCGCTCGGGTTGATCGGATTTTTCATCGTCTACATGAAAATCGTCCTCCAGAAAATCTGGAAATGCGATATTGGATGGGATGACCCAATCATTTCTGAACACTATGATATGTGGCTCCGGTGGACCAAATGTCTTCCCCTCTTGGAGAATAATAGCATACCACGATGTCACTTTTCTGAAACACCAATCTCAGTGCAACTGCATGTAATGGCAGACGCAAGCGAAAATGCGTTCGCAGCCGTTGCGTTCTTCCGAGTTTAAAACTTGAATGGTATCCGGTGTTGTCTCGTCAGCGCTAAAACAAAACTCGCACCACTACGTCCAATGCCAATTCCCAGACTAGAATTGCAAGCCGCAGTATTGGGAACTCGATAAAGCAAATGGATTCTACACTCACACACCGTCAAACCGAGAAAAGTTATTTACTGGTCCAAATCTAAGATATCGCCAATTTGTGGCTTTTCGGGTATCCGAAATTTTAGAAACCACAAATGCCAATCAATGGTTTTGGGTCCCAACAAACCTCAACATCGCGGACGAAGCAACAAAGTGGAAGGGGAATCCCGAAATTTCAATCAACAGTCGGTGGTTTGAAGGACCGCCTTTCTTCTTGAACCCGAAGAAAAGTGGCCAGTTGAAGAAAATCATCAACCACCCCAGGAATTGGAAGAGATTATGCCAATTATGCTTCACGTTCCAACGAAAACGTCAACAATCACTCCAATAGGAACGCGATTTTCGAAATTGATGCGTCTAGTACGAACACAAGCGCATGCAAAGCGATTTTTTGATATTGCACGTCATAAAATATCACCGCACAATAAAGATACGATCGATCCAACTGAAATTGCGAACGCCGAAAACGAAATATATCAATATGCGCAACAGGCTATATGCTCGTGAAATCGACCAACTAAAACAAGATCTTAATACGGCACTGGAAACTAGCAGCCTCCATTTTCAACTAACACCCTTCAACTAGACCTTCAAAATATAAATACCATCAGCTTAGTGTCTGATAGATGTGCTGGTCAGAATAAGAACAGCACAATGCTTGGCATGCTGTTTTACTGGCTGGAATCGCAAGCACCCAGAAATATAAAGCGAGTGGAACTAATATTTCCAGTTGCCGGTCATTCTTTCATTCCACAGGACCGCGTGTTTGCACAGCTCGAAAAAATAAAAATAAAAGCTAAACAAACCATCATCGACGTTGCAGATTATATAAATATTTATCGTGAACATAGTACAACTTTTAGTGTTGGCAAGGATTGCCCAGTTCTTGAGTTTAAAACTGAGGTTGGTAAATCACCTAAGACCACCCGGAACGTGGCACTTTTCCTGTTCCTTCAAAAATAAATCCAATGACGTATTATTAAAGTAGTGTGTTATTTTTGAAAAATTATCCCAAGTATGAAGAAGCAAAACCAGCCTATTACGTATAATTAATTTGCAAAATCAATCTATTCCTGTACCTTCGTAGCAAAACGAGCCTATTCCACTTTTATTTCAAAAATTCACCTAAAACCAATAGTTTTTCATATTTTCAGACATTAAAGTAATAACAAATATAAGATTTACAAGAAATCAACTAAGACGGAATAGACACCGGTTTGCTTCTAACCGACACTAGTTATTTTAGCTTTCTAACAATAATTTCAGAATGCCGTTTACATTGCACGTGCCGAATTCTACCAAAATCGGTTGAGAACCTACTGAGTTCCTTCCTAGTGTTCCATTTCCATCGTAAATGTCGAATTTCACCATAATCGTTTGAGAACTAACGGAGTTCTTTCCTAATAGGCCATATTCCAGAACTTCTTCTAGCTAACATTCTAGAATCCCATTTCTATCGCACATGTCGAATTTCAGAATAATTGGTTTGAAAATAACCGAGTTCTTTCCGAATTGGTCACATTCAAAAACTTCATCTGAAAATTGATCGTAATTGGCCACATTCCAGAACTTCCCTAAAAATCATTGTAGAATCCCATTTTCGCCGTACGTGTCGAATTTCATTACAATCACAAGTTCTATCCTTCTTGGTTCTGAACTTTATCTAAACATCCATCCTAATTTGCTATATTCCAGTACATCATCTAAAAATAATTTCAGAGTTCCATTTCCATCGCACATGTTGAATTTTCCAAAAATCGGTTAAGATATTGCCAAGTTCCATCCTACTTGGTCATATATCCCTAAACTTCATCTAAAAATCCATCCTACTTGGCTATATTCCAGAACTGCGTCTAAAAATCAATTTAGCATGCCACATTTTAGTAAGTATCATAATCAAATGTATATTAATGACTTGGCACCAGAAATAATCCATAGCGCAATGAAAACGTGTTAGTATCATAAATTCGGTTTATTTTCATTTAAAACATATGAACGTACAATTGTGCCTATCCAGCCGAAATATGTTACATTTTTATTCAGCCGAATATAGGTTAGATAAACGCTCAAAAATCCGAAACCAACAACATAAGAAGCGTTTATTTTCTATCTAGCTTAATGTTTTTTATTCATTCGTTGCAAACAAGCACACATTTTGTTTGTATGTACTACTCACACATACAAATTGTAAAAACAAAAAATAAATACAAATAAAAAGTAGTGAGAAATATGAACTATGTTCTATCGTATTTGTTTTTTGCGTTCTTTATAAAGCAAAGTCAATTGAAAGTCAAACGCAAATCAAAAATTTATGGTAGTGAGAAATTAACAACAGAGAGTCTGATTTGAAGAGAGTTAGAAAATAAAATTATTACAGTTCTACTGAATTTTCCATTTTTTGTTGTTGTTCTTTTATTTTTATAAAATAAATGTTCATGAGACGTCTCGGTATTGAATGGTTTTTGGTTAAAGGTTAAGAAATTGTCTACAGCAGAATTTCACCGAATGACTAGTAGTGCATTGGAAAGATTCCATCGTATTTTAAAGGAATATCTTAGACGCTTTTTCAGGCAAGACTTTTGTAACTGGGACAATAGGGTACCATTCGCCGGTTTCCTATACCATACATTACCTCATTCAGTAGCACGTTTTGCCCCTTATGAACTGGTTTTCGGAAAATAACCTAGGATTTCATTAAGTATTAAATGACAGCGGGAACCCGCTCTGTCCCATTCAAAATTGATATAGGCGACCTCGTATGGTTCAAAAACGAAGAACGAGAACCATTATACCTAGGACCGCATCAGATGATAAAAGTGAATTCGTAAACTCGATTACGTAACTCAAAACTGTACACAACAATCGACTAAAACTAAACTGAAAAGAGACCGCTACACTAAGCAGGACAGGAATTTAGCGCAAGACAGCCACTTACCTATACCCATAATCAATCAATCCTAAAGAACGAATCTCTCTATTCGAGCTTAACGTATTACATATCAGCATATGCCCCAGAAATACTACGATTTAATAAAACGAAATTAGTAGAACAGCGACTGCTATATATCGCTTTATGCCGCTTGGTCTGAGGTTATGGAATACCCAGTACATGCGAGAAAAAAAGTCGCATTATAATTCTGTTGTGTGAAATGAACAAATTCGAAACGCAGTGACAGATATGATGTGTTTCTGCAAGAAGTTAAATGAAACCTTTTTTCCAGGAATACGGATAAGCCAATACTTAGAAACAATAATGAAATTCTATGCTTGTAATAGAAATAATATTGTTGGATTGTATATTTTTCCATCTGTTCGCCTACATAAAATCAAACTACATGCTAAGTTTAGATAACAAAGCCAAATAGAAACCAATTACTTTAGTTGATTTTGTGAAGATCTCGTCAAAAGATTGTTGATACGAAAATAGATGGGGTTTGGTGGAATCGGGCGTAATATTGTATTTTACATTTTGGTTGCTCAATCAGTATAGTATTGAAGTGTTTTTTTTTGGGTTTGGGCCACTTATATCTCTAGTTCTGGGAATGCTATTAATATGATTTTGTATACGAAGATTAATTGGGCAATTTAATTTATTAAAAGTTACAAATCAATGCTCATTCTTTTATGAACTAATGATATTGTTTTCTATTTGAAAAATGCCTTATGGAAATGGGATACAGTAAGTACATTATCATTAATTCTTAACAAGATAAGCACGAGGAATCAAATATTTTGACAAATCAGATAATTCAAATTGTACGCAATATATGCTGATTATGTACGAACCCTACTTCAATCAATATTCACATGTCGAAAAACGAATCAATTTGGAAGAAGTAAAATAAAACGTAAGATTATAAATTGTTTCTTCAGAAAATAAACTGTTTTCAACAAAATCTTCAGCACTGTTGTGTTATGCAAATTTTTAACGTATCTAAAAATAACCCTTTTGATGTACCCGAATTTATATACTTATTTTCGTAAATATATCACACCGCATCAGTACCAAGCATTGTTTTTTTTTGGTTGAGTTAATTGTTGATATGATTACAATCTAAATTTATTACAAAATCCGTTTCAGTTTTAAGTAAATAAATTTTAAAAATTTATTGAATCTGAATAATAGACCCGATTCTAGAACGATATAAAAATGTATTCCAATATGATTCTAATGAGAAAGTAAAATTAAAAATCATAATCACTTAAGTAGAATATAGCAGTAATTAGAGGTCAAACTTGCAATTAATGTACATATTTTCGGGGACAAATACTTGATATCTTGGATCTCTGATGATAGAAAATAAAGAGATACTGATATTGAGTGCGTCCACAGTCTTGCCAAATTTGATTAAAAATGCAAATTGACTTTTAACGTTTAAGATGTAAACCTTACTCTATATCGACGTGCTGGAACGTCGATGTATTAAAAGACTACCAATGAATGTTAAGATACAAGTAGGCTATCACAGCTCACTGATTATATATCAACATAACAACGATCATGAACTTGAACACAACTTTCACGATTCAATAACAAAATATCATTAAAACAAACTCTGCATAAATATTCATCAGAACTCGAAAATTTAACAAAAATATTTAACATTGATTATGAGTATATGGGCCCATTTAACTTGGTTTTGTTAGGGAGGACGCGCTATATAAAATCTCTTCATCTTCTTGGTGCCCTTTAGATTTTTGGCGGAACCAGCGACATGCTGTTCAGCCTGTGCGTAGCGACAAAATTTTAAGTAGGTATACTTAATTAATAATCTCACTGCCAACGTTGGAATTAAACGCAGCGGTTTTACTGTAGAGATTACTAATCAACGTAAAAAATATTTCAAAACCAATCAACGAAGCTAAAATGTTCTGTTGGACTGAATCAATGGCAGTGTTAGAGTAGATAAAAGGAAAGGATATCTGAAATACCATCAAGCAAAAATTCTAGTTAGTGGCAGCACTCGATGAGTACACTAAGTATCGAAACTAATTGTCACAGATAATATCCAATATCTCTGTCTTAAATAGGCCGCAGTACTGCAGCCTATTTAAGACATAGAGATACTAGATAATCAACACGAATACACGTTCTATTCTCCATATGACATACAGTTGGATAAATTGCGCCAGACACAAGAAATAGGCCAGCGAGTCTATTACGCTGAACTATTCAATTTAAAATTACACAAAGCGAGAATTAATAAAACCTAGAAAGTGTACGTTGCCATTTTTATAAGCATGGTTAGAAGGGCAATCCATTTAGAGCTGGTATAAGAGATTTAACAACAGAAGAGGATAATGCCATAAAATAATCAGTAACTGTGGCACAAATTTCGTTGGAGCCAACAAAACAACTATTTAACAACAACGAAATGAAGCAACCGGCATACTTGCGGGAGGTAGAAAAAATTATATTTGACCCCCTCCCCAAGTCCTCACTTTTGGGGTTTATGGGAAGGAACGATTAAGCCAACAAAGCACTATCTTCGAAAAACCAATGAGGCTAACCTATTGACCTTTGAAGAGCTTACTACTCTTCCAAACTAAGTCGATGCTGGTCTAAGTTCAAGACCGCTAGCCCCACTATTCAATGACCTTGGAGAATTGGTACTAGTTAAAGAAAAACAGCTTTTGCCAACAAAATGGTTTCTAAAGCAAGAGTAATACAGTTTGAGGATGGTTCAGACGAGCATTTTTTGGTAGCCCAGAGCACTGCGACCCTTGAGGCCTATTGTGCATCCCTAGAGATTCCTACGTAAAATGAAAGATCTATATACTGGATAAACGCCGCTACCTGATGCATATCCAGTGGGTCGGCGTTAGGCCACTGGATTATGTACCCATTGAGGAACTTTAATCTTTTTAGGATGATAGCATTGCATGTGAATAGTAGGTGTTCCGATGTCTCCTTACCGCAGTCGCAGAATCTGCTCTGGTCCATAAGGGACCTTCCCATTTTATGTAGATGGCCGTTAAAAGGGCCGTGCTTTGTTAAAAACCAGGTAAGAGATCTTAGGGATTGGCGGTCCATCCTCGGTGTCTCTCCCAGACGTATAATATTATAACTGAATAATTTATTGGCCTGCCTCATCCCGGTTTTAGTAAAAGCAATACTAGGACTGGAACCCAGGAAATCTCGGCTTGCTCCCATTTTTGCACATCGGTCTGCTGCCTCATTTCCTCTAATGGTGGAGTGGGGAGGAGACCTCAAAAGGGTGACTTTATTTGCTTTACCCAGTTCTAATAAATTACAGTAGTAGCTCCAGATCCATTTCGAATTGAACACTGAAGCTCCTAAGGCTAGCAGAGCTGCCTGGCTGTCCGAGATTATATAGATCTCGGTCTTCTTATATTTCTTTTTGAGACATTGAAGCACACATACCTCAATAGCAAAGGTCTCTGCCTGAAAAACTGTGGGGCTGCTACCCAGTGGTATGCATAGCTCTAGGTCGGGCCTGAGAATCCCTACACTGGTACCTTCGTCTATTTTTGACCCATCCGTATACTATACAGAAGCATGGCGGGGAAGGAAGGAGATAATATTCTCTACCAGTGCCATATCCGGCACAGTCTATTGTCCTTACCGTCAAATCCGATAGTTGGATCAATTCCTCCTTAAAGTTTAATTTATGTAGGATCCAGTTGTGTCCTGGTCTTACAGTTTTAATTTTGGCTATTATTCTTAGGCTCAGACCTCTTGAACCGGCTACTTTTTTAATGTGTAGGTACAGAGGTGAGAGCCCCAGTATTCCCTCAAGGGCAGCTGTTGGACAAGTCCTCATTGCTCCAGTTACACCCACACAGATTAACCTCTGGATCTTGTCCACTTTACTTACATGAGACTTACATGAGGCTCACATTCAGTTACAAAATTAACAAAACAACCATGCAAGTGATACGGCATTAATCATATAATGTACACTATCATCATATTCTAAGATACAAATGATCACGTCGAACGATGCATCATATCGGATTATCATATTACCATACATGTAGTTAATATCATACATCATCGGTACAGCAGATTCCAGTTAAACAGAATTCAAACGGAGCAGTATCATACCTTATTATTTTAATCGGTGGCGATCAATTCAATTCGGTGGCGTATTATCAATAAAATCGGTTGCAATATAGATTGCAAGAAACAACCATCAGACGACAATCATCATTAAATCACCCAACTGTATCATCCTATCGCAACGTATAATTCCATAAATTATTGTCAAGGTTAGTTCAAATTTTTTATTTACTCTCAACTAGGTAATTATTTTATTGATTATCGGGACTCTAATGAACTTTCTTATTTACGGAAATAATTATTCGTATAATCTTAAAATTGTTGAACGGTATTGTGGCAATTTCATTCATCTCTACTTATTTTTCAAATACCTAAATATTTTGTTATCGTATCATTCGTCTATATACTTTTGCATTACATATTAATTTTCCAATTTAATGTCATATAACCAACTGGATGATCAATCGATTTATATAACTTTGTGAAAACGGAAAATATATAAAAATAAAAGGCGACCAAGGTCCCTAAACACACTCGACCAAATAAATAACTCTGACGATATTAAATTTGCTGATTTATCGCAAGTGGACAAATACTTAAAAAATTCTTCTCGGTTAACAATGTCGGATTTAAATATGAATATTGCACTAAAAATCATTCCAGATTTTCATGGGAGCTCCGATCGTCCCCATCCAGAAGAAAAATCGATCGTTATATGTATAAGTACTGAAATTCCTAACATTGAAACTGAACCACTTTTACATGAAATCGTCTGTCGTACAATGGTTCATGCGCCGTGTGTAGAACAAAATTTACCAGCTTCAGTTTGCACAAAAAGATTTCCGAAAGAATTTGCGAATGAAATGGTAAAAGACAAATCAGGTTATCCTGTTTATCGTAGATGTTCAGGACCTCAAGTACAAATTAGAACAAAAATTGTTGATATAACCTTTGGATTGTTCCTTACAACAAGTATTTGACCAAGCGTTATAATTATCACATCAATGTTGAATCATGTCAAACAATATTCTATTCAGTAATTAGAAATTCCAATGAACGATAGATCACATGTTGTTTATCGTCTTGCTGTACATCTCCCGATGAGCAATTCGTATACTTTTAGGACGGAAATGAGGATGCAGCTGTAAATAGAGCCGACAATCATTTAACACAGTTCACTGCTTTGTTTCAATTAAATGCACGTGACGTTAATGCACTCTTTTATATACTGAAATACCTGAACTCTGAGAACTCTTTTATATACTGAAATACCTGAACAATATACATTTGGTACAGTTTGGAAACCAAGGAAAAGCGGAGGTGGCAAAACTATTACAAGAATGTATGCAGTAAGTCAGAAGGGCCAAGAATGATTTTATTTAATATAGTAGCTACAACATGTTAGAAGTGCAACCAGTTTTGATTTTCTCAAAACTGTTAATGGTATAACGTATGACACATTTAAGGATGCTGCAATTCAATTAAATTTATTAACGAAAGATACGGAAGGGGAAAGATGCTTAGAAGAAGCATCAACAATTAGTGCGAAATATCATATACGAGTAACATTTGCACTTATTCGTGTGTTTAATCTTCCAAAAAATCCATTGGAATTGTATGAAAGTTTAAAGAGTACATGATAGAAGGTTATACATGTTTTCATGATGATCAAATTACTGAAAAGAGATGTTTACAAGCTATTGGATCTGTATTACGTATATGCATGGTATGAAATGTGTTGATTTTGGTTTACCAGATCCAGGTCCTGGATCGGGCTGGGGTTTCGGCTCAACGCACCTACATACGTGCTTCATATGTGTTCCTTTTCGATGTTCTAAATTCTAAAGTATATAGTACACCGATACTCCTCTAATTATAACGCCTAACCTGCAATTCTCGCTGCTATTATCTTTTTAGCCATAGTTTGCTTAACCATTTGCTGCACAATCAGTAACTATTTTAAAGTTTACTTACGATTACTAACAGTTCCAGTTCGTAATAATAAACGGGATGCAGTTTACTGTCCACGCTATTTTTCTGGAGCAAAATCACTCCATGCCCGTGCTTAGATGCATCATTGTGCAACTCACTCTCTGCTTCTGGTTTATATATTTTTAGGATGGGCTCTGACATTAAGAGTCTTTTTAATTCGCGAAATGCGTCACGTTGCTTTTCAACAAATATGAAGGCAGCATTTTTGTTTTTAACAATTCGGTCAGTGGCCGAGCTATTAAAGCATAATTTGGGATAAACTTCCTAAAATATCCCTATAAACCTAGAAATGCCTGAACGGTTTTAACCGAATTAAGTTCGCGGAATTTTTCAACTGCTTTCATTTCCGCTTCTATATAGCCCGGATTTATGTTAATATCAGCATTTCCTCCGTTTAAAGTTCAGTCCAAAATCACTTGATGTATCCAATACCATTTTCAAAATATCCAAGTTCTGCTGTACACTTACTGCCGGGATGATTATATATCATCCATATATACTAAAATATGACCAGCTGAAATTAAATCCTTAAAAACTAGATAAATGTAACGCTGAAAGGCTGGCAGTGAAACATAAAGTCCAAACAATTCAAAGTGCCTTGATGGTGTAAAAAACGCTGTATACTTTCTGCTATGTTCATCCACTGGAACATGGAAGAAACTTAAGATGATTTTCAATGAAAATGGGCATTCTTTTACCTTGACCGGTTCGTATCCATTAACCAATTCTATGATTTTACTATTTTCAGTATATATAATGGTTTATTTTAGAATGTTGCATCAAATAAGGAATTCCACTGGCAACATATTTGACTCCATTACAGTCGTTTCACCGTCAATTTCAAAATCAGAAATAAAAGTACCCAACAGCTTTACTTTTGCATTTCCAATTCATTTAAGTTACTCAGTCTCGCAGTCAATATAGTCCAATCCAAGCTTCTGATATTCGCCCTCTTATATGTCGTATAAGTAGTCTCTTACTGACTCTTCTCGCCGCTTCCTGCGCTGTCGTAGCTGATTGTGGACATCCATAGATAAGCCTTTAAATCTTTCCACGAAGATATTTGTGTTGCTAACTTTACTGTTAACTCGTTCGAAATCATCCATCCATATAGCGCTACGAAAGAAGGCATAGACTCATTCGATCACCTCTGTCACGAATATATAACGGCGAGAAATTCGACTCGGTGGCCAATGCGATTTTTCTTTGGGATGCTCGATCATGCTGACGGACGCTTTTAAAAGAATTGGCGATGTCCCTAATTAAACCTTCGCTTTACAAGAGGCTAATCATGCCAACACTGCAACAAAGTTTAAGATACTCATTAATGAACATATTGAAGATAGAACAACCACCTGAAATTGAAAATAGGTGCACCGAAAAACAAGGTCGCTGCTCCTTCTGCGTCTCTCAACTGGATCGCAAAACGAAAAAAATCTGCTCATCCTATCTCAAGCACATCGAGGAACACCGAAGCCCACTATGTGCATTTGTGCATTTCAGAATTAGTTTTTCCAAATAGTGGCACCGTATCTATTTATAATGCCACCAGAAATAATAGAAAATACGTGTACATCACACCAGAAATCCCATTTTAGAAAACTTAAGATTTATATATATATATAATTCGGACCATTGGGATTGTGCAATTTTGTGCCTGTAATTAGAAAATTTGTGCATAGCGTACTTTAGGAAATAGGATAAGATTTCTCAAGTGATTATCACATTACCCAGCAAGATTTTTTGCGATTACTTACTATTTGCGATGCGCCTACGATAAGTTTAAATGCGACATCGTAATCGCAATAAGTTTTATAAATCAACCGCATTGCGGCAATTTACAGATATATACTCATTGAGATCAGAAACCTAACGCATAGCGACAATGCTCAAAGTTTTATTTAAAAAAAAAAGGAAAATGATGACAAAAGAATGACATCGGTAATTCAGTACGATTTAGAATTTTGTATCGTGTGGATGAAAAAAAAATTATTTTTACGATGAAATATTGGAAAATATAAAAATAATATTAATATATTAATTCAGGTG